>PVJA010021271.1:0-35785 GCA_004027025.1 Myocastor coypus
AGTCTGTTCTAAAAGTGAATGTGGGTACAGCATGATAAAAGTGGGGAGGCCCCAGAAAGAAAGAGAAATGCTTGGAAAGAAGTTCACTATACTCATGGACTCTGGAGGTCTCAGAGTGTCACCTCACACCACCCAGGGCCACAGGTTTGGTCAATGACTGAATGTGGGGAAAGAACTTCAACTGCAGACTCCAGACAAGGTAGGCAGAACAGAGAAATAGTTCACAACTGTCAATTGTGGATGATTCTAACAGTCACTGGCCTACCATGGTGGTTCTCTAGTTGCCTACTGATTGGTCCTAGGAAGATTTAAGAGGGAAATGATGGAGTGTGAGGTATCCAAACAGGTGGGTCATTCCCCAGACCTGAGATTGTTTGGTTTGCATCTCAAAGCCATGAATATGTGCCAGGGATAAGCCTTTTGCTATCAAAAGGTATCAGTGCTGGACATGATGGTACATATCTGTAATTCCAGCACTCTGAGAGGCAGGAGACTCAAGTTTGAGCCCAGCCTAGGCAATTTAGTAACTTAGCCAGACCTTGTCTCAAAAGAACTAAAAGGACCTCAGGAAATTTAAAAAAAAAAAAAAAAAAAAAAAAGTAGCTACCCTGGAAGGGACCATTTTCCTCTGCCTGATAAACTTTCTGCTATGTCAAAGTGTCATATCAGAGAAAAGTATTGAAGTATAATTAATGCAAATGCCACTGTCCATGTCACCTCCAAATTTTCTGAAATATACCAAAGGGTTTATAACTTCTAATCAGCATCCTATTTTCAAAAGATAATTACTGCTTAGAATTCTATCTCCTCAGGTTAATTTTGCTTGAGTTTTGAGCTTCAAAAAAAAAAATAAAAAAGGCAGTAAATGTTATTTCCGTGTGGTATTTTTTATTCTACACTTCTTTTGAAAATCACCACAATACTGCAGTTCTCCGAAGTCAGTGAATCAAGGCAGATATGAGAGCAATGCGTGAGAGCTTCTAACTATTTCAGTTTTGCTACCCATTGAGGTTGTCAGTTTCAGCCACTAGATTCTTTCCTCTCTTTTTAATTTCAGCCGTTGTGGTGTGTGTGTGTGTGTGTGTGTGTGTGTGTGTGTGTGTGTGTACATTATTACACTGTGATTTCAATTTGCATTTCTCTGATGACTAGTGATGTCATGTGTGATATTCTCCTGGATATTTGGGTGCTTCCTTTGTGATGTGTCTGTTTAAATTGTGTCCCACATAAAAAAAAAATCAGAATATCTGCCTTTCTGTTACTCATCTGTGTCAATGTATTAATGAGTTTTGTGTACATTAGTCCTGTTCGACATAGGTACTGTAAAGAGGTATCTTCTCACTGTAGCGTTTCTTGTTAGTCATCTTTTGTGGAAGATGCATTTTTAATTTGAGAGTGATTAAACATGTAAAACCTTATCCATTATGGTTTTTGGATGTTTGAGCCTACTTAAGAGATTTTTCTTACCCCAACATCACAAAATGTTTTTATTTTATTATTGATCTGTAGGTTAATGTTACAACTGGTGTTCATTTTGATGTTGTCGAGAATGCCATTATTCAGTGTTGCACTTATGCACAGCTCTGGTTGATTGTTTTTGTTGTTGTCCTTGTTATCCATGCTAAGGTTCAGGTCCAGGGCCTCTGGCCTACTGAGGAAGTGCTTAGCCACTGAACTGCAACCCAGCCCTTATTGTGAGATTTTAAAGAAATTCCTTGCCCTTTGCACTTTAAACAATTTTTCTTTTATTTTTTTAAGGAGAGTACAGAATAGTATTAAAACAAAGATTACAAGTGATACGGAATTTTATTTAACAAAATAATGTGAACTTCACAGTATCTGTTATAATGCATACTGTTGTCTTCCAGTTAGCTGTGCATATTCTCAGACATCTGCATGCAAAATTGGAAGAGAGAAAGAAACATATAAAATATTACAAAGAGAGGAAGGACAATTGAAAAAGGAGACAAACAAATTAAGTATTAAATAATTCAGGTGATTGTATAAATAAGGTTTTGTTTCTGGATTTTATTCCACTCTATTTATTTATTGCTGCATTACTACCCTGGTGACTTAATTGTTGGTGTTCCTCATAAGCTTGGTTTTCCCCTGCCCTCCCCTGCCTCTCTGGCTCCCACGCTCTTCTGCCTCCTCTTCTGCCTTTCTCTTCTCCTGTTTTTCTTTCTCTCCCTCCCTCCCTTACTCTTCTCTTTCAGGACTACCACAGCTATTCCTTACTCATCATCACAATTCTACAGAAATTTTAGAATCAATTTATTATTTTGTACCAACATTTCTGGTACTTTTAATGGCAATGCTGAGAAGCTGTGAAGCATTTGGGGGAAGTTGGCTTTTTAATAAAATCAGTTATTTAAGTCTATGAATATTGGTTATTCATTCTTTCTTTTTCTTTTTTTGGCTGGCTCAGGCTGCCTTAAGGGCAGGTCTAGTGCAGGTTGTGGTGCTGGGGATCAAACCACGGTCCCCTGTGCCTGACTGAATTTGCCCAAGCAGGTGCTTTAGACAACTGTGCTAACCTGAGAGTCCTGCTATCACTTCTTTCAATAAGGTATTTTTCTTCTGTGTCTTTAATGTTTTACAACTTTCTGAATAGAAATATTTTATTTCTATGGCCCGGCAGGATGGCTCAGTGGTCTAAAGCGCCTGCTTAGGAAAACTTAGGCGGTTGCAGGGACCAAGGTTTGATCCCTGGCACCACATGCTGTGCCAGCCCTGCCCTCAAGGCAGGCTGAGCCAGCCATAAAAAAAAAATAAGTAAATAAACAAACAAACAAATGTTCTGAAACAAGAAAAAAAATAAAATAAGAAATATTTTATTTCTTCTTCTATCTACTCTTACATATTTTTGTTTTTTGATGCCACTGTAAATACTTTTTAACATTTATTTTAAAAATAATTTTTAAATTTTAAAAAATATTTTAGTTGCGTGTGGTGGTGCCTGCCTGTAATCTCAGCACTTGGGAGGCTGAGGCAGGATTGTTGTGAGTTTGAGATGAGCCTGGGCTACAAAGTCAGCTCAAGGCCAACCTGAACAGCATAGAGACCTTGTCTCACGAAAGACCTCAGTAGGGCTGGGGATGTAGCTCAGTGGCATAAGGGTCTGACTGGGAAGCACAAGGTCCTAAGTTTGAGCTCTGGTACACACACACACAAAATCCCTAAATAAAAATAAAACATCTAATTAAAAAATTTCCAATATTTAATGTATAATTTATTTGTTATTTGAGGATATTATTCATTTGACAGCTCTTCTCACTGGGTAGCATTTGTACTACTTATTTTCTAAATGTATTAGTGTAAGAGAGTAGGCACTGTACTTAGTAAATGGCAGGCGTTTATTAACTGAATCATCAAATCAGTCAATAGCATGTTCAGTAATGAGGACTATGGAATTAATAGATTGGGACTAAAACATACCTCTGTTCTTACTAAATTAACAGGTCACATGTGTGTGATCAGAATACGTAGTGAGTGTTTAAGTTAAAAAATATTATGGTAGAAGACAGTTTCACTAAGCCCTAACCCCCATGATCCTGGCTTTAAGCACATTCATGCATCCTCCTGAAGCAGTTCTGCAAGTCCTCTTTCATGAGTGTCTTCACTGGGCATGATCAAAAATGAGGTGAATGATAGTACTACACATCCTCCAGTGGAAAGTCAGTGCTATAAAAACTTACAGTGTGTCCCCATCTACCTTATTCATTGAATCTGGGATGAAATGGCTCCTAACTCTTCCTCAAAGTGGAAAATTTTTATGAAAGGCAAATATTTTGAATAAAATGGAGACACTGAAGCAGCCATGACCATGCATGCCACTCATGAAAGAGGATTCCAGAGCTGCTTCAGAAAGCAGCAACAGCAATGGGATAAGTGTGTTCATAGAAAAGAGTAGGATTTGGGGGAGCATTATTGGATATGTATTTTTTATTTTAGTAGTTTTTTAAAAACTTAAATATTTATGGTTTTAATCACACCATGCATACATGTATTTACACACATGCATGCACAAGCATGCTCTTAGCTAGTACATGTACCATAGAACAGTATCTGAAGCCTGTGAAGGCCCCTGTAGTAGTCATAAGTGCTATTACTGCTGCATTTGATAAATGAGGAAACTGAAGCTTTGAGCATTCAGCTAGTAAGAGGCACCAGTAAATGGCAGAGCTGAGACACAAATACATTTTCAAGTGAGATCAGATTTACAATACATGCATTTATTTATGCTTTGTGATAATTTTATCAATGGAAGTTTATTTTCCTATTTTCCCTATATTTTCTTCAAGTCTTATCACACTGGCCAGTGGTTTCAGATATCTGTTCTCCTCTGCAATATTGACTTAAGGCACCTATTTTCATTAGAGCTAAGCATGCCCCCTTTCTTCTAATATTTTTATGAATTTAACAATGTTGAGTTCTCTTGTTTATCACATATAATATTTAATTGTTCCTGGAAGCGTAAATAAATAAGAATTCTGGATGCCTGTTCAATTCTATGAAAAAATTAGCTGAAGAACCGTACACTCCATTACAGACAGTGTGGATCTGAGGCTTAACTGGCTTGGTTACTTTTTACTTATTGCTGGGACAAAATACCAACACACAAAATGATGGAAGGAAACATTTATTTGACTCACAGGTTTCAGGCTGTACTCCATTGGCTCCAAGGCAAATGACAGAAGTTCATGGTGGCAGAAAACTACAAAGAGCAGAGGAGGGGCAACAGCACCAGCATCCATCAAGACTTCTATGCTGACTACAAGACCAGTGATCCCAGCAACTCCGAAGTGGTGTGGCTGTGACACAGCTGTCAAGTGGCACGGTGAACTGCAGAATTCCTCCCAAGAAGTGGGGTGCAGAAGTCCTCCTTAGTTCCTTGGTGAAGATCAGAATTCTTCTCAGGAAGTGGGGTGCAGAAGTGCTCCTCAGCTCCTTCATATAGCCTTTTTGTCAGTCCCTCTGGGTGCTTCCTCCTTGCCCCAGGCTGGGGCCCCCTGTGCCCCAGGGTGTAGAATAGACCAGCGGATCCAGCCAAGCTTCTAGATCCTGCCAAGCATCAGACATCTCAAGTTGACACTATGCATCAGCTAGCACAAGAACCACTGCTGCAATCTCAGGAGCACGTTGATGGAAACCCCATTTTCAACTGTACACACTAATTCCCAGTGTTGCCTGCATTTTTCATTTTTGGTGACAATATGTTGAAATGCAAGTGATTTTGTATAGGTCATCATATCTATTGATCTTGCTAAATCCAACTATTATTTCCCAAGTTGTCTTTAGATACTTTTAATTTTCTATTTACACCACTTGGAAATAATGAAAATTTTATTTTTCTGCATAATATTTTACTTTTCATATCTTTTTCTTGCCTTACTGTATTGGTTAAGATTTCCAGGTCAGTGTTGAATACAGTAGTAACAGTCTATCTTTGACTCACTTTCTATCTCAAGGTGGTAGTATCATATTAAATATGTATTAATATTTTGTGACTATCTTAGGTTTTTATTTGTAAATCATGAAAGAAAGTTTAATTTCATGTGTTATTTTCATCATCTATAGTGACAGCGAGCTGTTTTCCCCCATTTATGTGGTAAATTATGCTGATTGATTTAAAAATATTAAATCAAACCCTACTTGTTTGTGATGTCTTATCATTTTTGCATATCATCAAATTTAGAATGCTAAATGTTCATTAAGAAACTGTATCTTTGGAGGCAGTGTTAATTTTTTATTTCTATTCTTTTCAAGAGGTAATGCAAAGGAAGGGAGAGGACAGAGAGAAAAATAGGGAGAACATTGAGACATACTTTGTAACGAAGACAAGCCTGCCCTGTCACACGGATTTTCAATGCTTTATTTTTAAGAGCTAATTGAAGTGAAAGACCTGCTTGTAGGGATTATTAATTTTGTCATCCTGGCAAGGAAAAGTCTTTTTCACGCCCCTGTGGCATTTAATCCATCATTGGTCCTTCTGTGCCCTCTGGCCAGACATAAAAATGAAGCAAGACGGCAAAGAGAAAAAATACTCTTCTTAAAAACAAAAAAACAGAAAAACAAAAAAACAACAACAAAACCCCCACATTATTTCTTTTCATCTACAGTACTTAAGGTGTTGGAAAACTGTATAACTAATTAAGGTCACATCTAATTAAGTTTTTACTTCTTTTATCCTGAAATAGTAAGATTGGCAGATAATTCAAATTTCTATAAATTTCATTCATACAAATTCAAAGGATATATACTACATATGATTCAAAGCATGCTTATCTATCTATCTATCTATCTATCTATCATCTATCTGTCTGTCTATGTGATAACCTCACTGTCTGAATTTTCTGAACCAATTATTAGTATTTTCAACAATTTATTCTTAGAAACAATTTTTGGGGCCGGGGAGATAGCTCCGTGGCACAAGTGCCTGCCTGGCAAGTGCAAGGTCGTGAGTTTGAACCCCAGTCCCACCACAAAAACCCCAAAAAACAAAAAACAAAAAAAAAATTCTATTTTCACAGATGTTTAAAAGATTTCTATGGATTCTGGGACTTCTACTGTCAATAAGTGACATGTTATAAATACATAAACATTTCCATTCCTTAGTCCCACACAGGGCGATCTTTGGGCACTGAAGCTTGCACTTCTTGAGACACCTAGGTTATGTCCGCTTTGTGGGTGAGCATATAGCCAAGCAGGCTTGAGCTAATAACATTGAGTCACCCTTCTCCACCTGCTGCAGAGAAGAATTAAGAAGCAAAGCTGAGGACCAGCAGGCGTGGTTTGGGTAGTAGTCAACTTTTGTCTTAGATGTATAATTTAAAAAATTCTGTAGTATTTTATTAAGGAACCATTGCAATTATTTTATTTTAAAATTTGCATACCTATTTTCCCAAGTTTGTGATCCAAAAAGAGGACAAAAATAACAAGATTTAAACTTATTTAAGCCTTTATCTTTCAGAATAACATTTTTATTTTTTTTATCTTTTTGAGACAGGGTCTCACTATGCTATTCAGCCTGGCTTTGAGCTCACTTTTGTAGCCCAGGATGGTCTCAAACTTGCACTGATCCTCCTGGCTCAACCTCCCAAGTACTGGGATTATGAGTGCGTGCCACCACATCCATCTCTTTTATCTTTTTCTGTAGAATAAAGGCCAAGCATGGTGATGTAAACTTGTGGTCTTAGAAATTGTCCAACTGAGACAGAAATATTGCAGTGAGTTTGAGGCCATCCTGGGCTAGATATTAGGTTTCAGGCTAGCCTGAACTCCATAGGAAGACTTGCAAAAATCAAAACTGAGAAGGGCCAGGGAGATAGCTCCATGGCACAAGTGCCTGCTTAGCAAGTGCAAGGTTGTGAGTTCAAACCCCTGTCCTGCCAAAAACCAACAAACAAACAACAACAACAACAGAAAAACCCAACCCAAAACCAAAACAAAAAACCCAAGACAAAAGAAGAGGAACATGTAATGAAACAATTTAAAACCAGTAAGCAATCTTTTTTTGCATGGCGGAGGGAGGAAGGGTCTATAAGGTGTTCAGGGTCTCACTACTAGATTGGACTCACAGTGATCCACCTGTTTACAACCTCTCAAGTGCTGGGATTTTAGGCGCGCACCACCATACTCAGTCTCAATTGCCATCTCAGTGTGCCTTGGGGGCAGGGCTGGCACAGCAGGTGCCTGGGGATGAAACCCCCAGCCCCTGTGACTGTTTACAGGTGCTTTAATCCAATGAGCTATTTGGACAGCCCTTCAAAAACAGTAAGTAATCTTATTTTAAAAATGTTACCAAAGACACAAACCTCATCAAATCCTGGACTAGATTTCCATCCAAACAATGTTCTTCTGTTGTCATCAGGGAATATTCCTTTGGTTCAAATATACTAAGCATAGAATAGTGAAGCTATTCTTGATTTATTTCATTTTCCTAAGGAAAGAAACAAGAAAAAATTCATCTACCAGCGACTTTCAGTCAGGACCAGATCTCATAGCTTCACAGTGGAGGCCAAGAGCCAAGGAGACTGGGTTAGTGGTGGACACTTGCCTGGAAATGATGAACAAAGAAGAATGGGCGAAGAATAGATAACCTCTGTGATGGCTTCATTCTCTCTCCTTTGCTCTGAAACCTTAACTGTCTATCTGTCACATGCCCTCTGAGGCCAAGGCAGAAGGATCTCAAGTTCCAGCCTAGCCTGCACTACTCAGCTAGCCCTTGTCTCAAAGTTAAAAAATAAATAAATGGTACTACTACTACTACTACTACTACTACTACTACTACTACTAATAATAATAATAAATCCACCACTATGGCTGGTGACGTAGTAACTCAAAGAGAAGGCCTGGAGTTCAATCCACAGTACCACAAACTACAAAGTATCACTCTAACCCAGTTCCTCCCACTGCAGAGTCAACCTTTGCTATTTAGGGTGTATCATATTTTGCGCAATATGCACTGTTGTTGTGAATGATTCTGTTTTCAATCGACTTCCACCAGGTTTGAACTTTTTAAAAGATTACATTGTATTTTTACCTAAGGCATTACAGCTTAGCAGTTACTTTAGGATGCTATTTAAAAATTTACCACACTGCTGTTATCAGCTCCACAAGAGGCTTTTGACCACGGGTAGGTGCCAGCTCCCTGTTACTACAAATGGCACTAGGGAGAGCAGCCTGCCACTGAGACCTCAGGGATTTATGTGCACCAGCACTTCTTTGGAAGACACTCAGGACTGAGGCCTGCTGGCTAGGAGCTCATTTAATTTGATTAAGTGGCACCTTGTGGCTTCCCAGGGGACCACCATTTATACTTCTGTGAAGTGTTTCTGAGGGTCCCCATATTTCTGGCTCTATGTGACATTAATAAGATGAAATAAGTCAACCAGGGCAGAATCTATAGCATGACATTTGTCTTTTTAAATTTTTATTTATCTGATTTTTAATCATTATGAATACCTTTCCCTATACTCACTAGTTTCTTATTTTATAGATATTGTCTGTTTTATTTCTGTATGTTTCTAGTAAGGACTCAGGGCTGTCCTAGAAAATTTACAAGAGTTCTTCATATAATTGTGATATGAATCTACACAAGTTTTAGATATCACAATTCTTTTCCCACTCCAGTAAGATGATGTCCTACACTGAGGAGAGTGTATATATATATTTTTTTAAAAAATATATATATATTTTTTTTTTTTTTTTTTTTTTGTGGGACCAGGGTTCGAACTCACGACCTTGCACTTGCCCAGCAGGCATTTGTGCCTCGGAGCTATCTCCCCAGCCCCTAACATGTATAAAATATTGCCATCTTTATTATTATTAGGTGCACAATTTAATAGCATGAAGTATATTCACATTATTGTGCAGATATTTCCAGAACTCTTTATCTTGCAAAACTGAAACTCTAATCCCATTAAAAGCGATTTACAATTTGTCGTTTCCCAAGCCTCTGGCCACTACTGTTTTACCATTCTACTTTGCATATTCCACACCCTTCTTGGCCTCATACATTAGTTACCATTTTGTGACTGGTTTATTGCAAAGTTATCCACAGATCTCAAAATCTTCAAGTTTCATTTGCAGCAATCTTTAATTTTGATAAGACTAAAAAAATCCTTGCATTTTGCCTCACTAATTGCATGTTTGACATTATAAGAAGCTGTTTCTTCTTAGCTCCCAGAGAATCTTCTAATTTCTTCTGAAATGAAATGAAATGAAATCTATGCCTATGGTGACTGCACAAAGGTGTGTAATACCTGTGGTTGTACGTTGTACTCTTAGACCTTTATTTCACCTGAAGTCTACCTTGAAATGTTTTATGGCTTTTATGAAGATACTCAGAGGATTTCTCCAAAGCAGTGAGCTAGTTTCCCAAATAGCATTTATCAATCCTTTTCATTACCAATATGTGTAATTTCTTATATATTTTCATATATAATTTGAGCTCTAATTTATATTTTGTTCCACTGGTCTGTTCATTTATTCCTGTACCAAAATTACACTGCTTTTTTTCTTTTCTTTTTTCTTTTTTTTTTTTTTTGGTCTTTTTGAGACAGGGTCTTAGTATGCAGTTCAGGCTGGCCTCACTTTTGTAGCCCAGGCTGATCGCAAACTCACATTGATTCTTCTGCCTCAGCCTCCCAAGTGCTGGGATTACAGGTGTGCACCAGCACACCAGGCTTATATTGATTTTTGTTGCATTCTATTTTTATTATTTTTGTTCTGGTACCAGGTATTGAACTCAAGATCCTGTGCTTTCCATGCAGGCGCTCATGCCACTGAGCTATATCCCTGGCCCCTATATTGCTTTTTAAAGAAGACAGTTCATGCAACTCTTCCAAAAAAATTTTGTAGTTTTCATCAAGTTTCTAAATACTTTCCAACTGAATTTTGCTTAAAGCTGCTTTAAGTGGAGAGATGAGTTTGAATTCTATTCAGTTCATGATCCAGGTGCCAGGTGATTTGGTGTTTATTGGGAGCCCACTCTATGGTGCATAAATGACGTCTTTTTTTTTTTTTTTCCCCTGTAACCTCATACAATAAAAGAGGCCAAGGGTGTTTCAGAAGCTTCTAATCCCTTTCATGAAGGTGCTATTCTGATATTCTACTCACCTCCCTAGGTCTCTATATTCAATACCAGAGGTTTAGAATTTCAACATATACATTTTAGGGAAACAAAAACATTCAAACTTCAGGAAAGGTTTCATAGATTCTTCTTAAAAATCTAGTTTCCTTTCGATTTTACTGTGACTCATTTCATCATCTGAATTTTTGTAGGTGTTTAGAGAGTTAGTTTTTGTTGGTGCCATTAATGTTCCTGTATCTTTTGTATATTAAGCCTAGCTACAATTTTGAAGCCCTCACAACTAATGGCCTAGATAAAAATTGAGTTTGTCTAATCACATAAAACTTACCTTGCCCTGAATGTTTCTTGCGCGCTGCCTCTGTGTTTTCTCTGTCATCTCTGATTCCAGACAATAGCTCTCTGTAGGTTTGGACCACTTTCATGCTGGCAGCACACCCAGTGTTGTGTGTTCGTTTCTTGCCCCAGGTTATCTTTGGCCCATGAAATGGGTTGACTGTAGGAACTCGCTTGAACCTCACAACGTATAACTCAGAACTACTGGGAAATCATGTAGAAGTACGTTTTATGGTTCCATGGTTGGATAAATGGCATTGTCTGAATTGCTCAACAATTTAATAACAAATCCCAATATATATTATATATGTTATATATAATATATTGCATATTATATATATTATATATAATATATCAGTATGTATCATGTATATGTATCATATATACATTCTGCTTGCTTACAGAAGCTGAAAATTTCCAATATCTACAGAGTAAGTCAGCAAGCTATGACTCCATGAAAGACAGTGGTTTAGGTTCAGTTCAAAAGCTGATGGGCCAGAGATTCAGTAAGATCTGGTCTTAAACTTAATGTCTAAAGGCAGAAAAAGTCATTATTCTAGCTTGAAACTTGTTCTAAGAATAGGTACAAACATATTAAGGCTCGCTAACAAGAAATATTTCTTATGTAGAGGAAATATTAGAATGCATGTCAAGACAGGAGAGTTGTTCTTTTACTTGGGAAGTGTCTGATGTTTTGTTCTACTGAGGCCTTCAAATGACTGGAGATGCCTGCTCTCCATGTTAGGGAGGACAGCCTTTTTGTACCCGATCTAACAATTTAGATCTCACCCAAAATACCCTGATAAACACAGAGAATGTTTGATTAAATATGTGGGTGCCCTATAGTCCATCAAGTAAAGTGACAACATTTAAATTAACTACCCCATGCTCTCTTGTCCCTTCTACTCCTAGGCATCATCTATGAGGTAATCTACTACAGGCCACCTCTGTCTGAGGTTCTGGTCTTCATGTTGTATTTGAGCTGAGATATTCATGCTATATAAATATGTAAAGTGAGGCACTGACTAGATGAATACTACTCTGCAAGGGATTTATGATTGTCATAATTAGCAATAATAAAATAAAAGTGTAAATGTATATCTTTCTACTGTTCTTTGAAGAATTTTTAACATATGGAAATGCACTGTGTGAAATAAAAATTCTATCATTTTTTCCAGATGGGTACTCTTTTCAAAAGAAAGTTGCATCACAAACTTTCTAATTTCTTTAGTCATCGCCTTGAAAAGCAATAAGTAGCCAAAAGTCATTGTAACATGAGAAGGAGAAAATATACTAAATTCTTTGCTATAATTTGATGTGCTAAGCTTAGCTAAACTTATACTAAGAATAGCTGAACTATACTGGTTGCTAATGAAGACCCATAACTACCTTTAATGACTTAAATTTACTTTTATTTATTGAATGAAAGAAAAGCCATTAAAAGCCTTGAATAATGCAACTTAGTTGAGAGTAAAAATTGTAGTGTTTAACATGTTTGCATTAGAAAATAATTATTTTTCTTGATTAACATTAAGTCAGTAACTGAATATCCATTTTTGTTGTTGCGTCATGTGAGATTAAAAAAGAAACATACTTTTCTATTTCTGTATAACCACATTATATTAAGACTTTAGCAAGAAATACTTATTACATAAAGGAAATATTAGAATAAATGCCCCAAAGATTACATTTGCTTTTGTATATACTTGCTCTTCTGAAGGGCCTATCAGTGGAAAGAGATTTTTGCTATTAATAATACCGAGAGCTCTTTTTGTAGGCGATCACTGGGAGATAATAGCACATCATTGACACCCGTTAACCTCTGCTAATCTTTAAATCATACAGTGTTCTTGTCTATGGGTTGAAGGCAAATCATTTCCTCTCCAGACTCTTGGTCTAACCCAATCAGGCCTATCTATCCAGGAGTGCTTAAAATGAAAAGGCAGAAGCTATGTTAAATTCTGCTAAATCTGAGAGCCATTATGGAATTCTGTGAACATTTTCCTTTTGCTTTGGGTGCCTTTTATGTGTAGTAGATTCTTTCCTAGTGGAAATTTATTAGAAAGACCACCATGACTCTTAAATTTAAATTTTGTTCTATAAATGCCTGGAAGCTGATTGTACATTACTTGCAAATTGAGTTCTTTGTGGAAAATAGAAAATGAAACAAATTTGAAATGTGATGAATAATCTTGTAGGTGAGTCTTGTTGAAAGACAACTTTTAATCTAGCATAGATTGATTGAAGCTAACAGTAAGCAGTGCAGCTCCTAAGACATATAGCATTCACCCAAATTTACTCTTCTATTTACTGATGGTTGCATGCTCTATAGATGCTGTCAATATTTATTTATGTTTCTTATAAATAACTTTGTAGATGAAAGTTAGAAGGGATGGCATGATTTAAATGCACACCTATGTGGATCATTGTCAAGATTAGAAGTAATTTATGGGGGGGGGGTGCTGAGGAGATAGCTCCATGGCACAAGTGCCTGCTTGGCAAGTGCAAGGTCATGAGTTCGAACCCCAGTCCCACCAAAACAAAACAAAACAAAACAAACAAACAAACAACAACAACAAAAAAAAAACCCAAAACGAAGTAATTTATGTACGACAGTCCACATGAAGTAGGCCCTGTCCTTACTTACCAGCATCCATTCTTAGCTTTACCCTTTGAAGGGAGCCGATTCTGGATGTCTTGAGGCCCTGCAAAGGACACAGACAGCATGATGTCCTCAGTGCATATTTCCTGTGGATTCACCTTCCACCAATTGGACCCTCCTCATCAGAGTCATGATTCTGCATACATAAGGATATCCATGAATGGACTTTCTAACAGCAAATGAAAATGAGTGACCTTATTGAGTTCATGGGCCTCATTCTAGCAAGAGTAAAATTTTTAATGCTTGACTGAGAGTTTAAAAAATGTTTTGATGATTTTTATGTTTTTTTGTAACTACTCTTGTTTCATATTAGTTGTGAAAATGCATTTTTCATTTAAAAAATTAGTTGTGTATGGGCCTAGGGAGATAGCTCAGTGGTCTAAGCATCTGCCTGGTAAGGGCAAGGATGTGATACCACAGACCTGTTGGCTTTTCCCCAGGTGTGCCATGCCGGCCCACTTAAATTGGATGTGGTGGCGTATGGCTTTAATCCTAGCCCTGGGGAAGGCTGAAACAGGAGGACCACTATAAGTCCAAGCTGCTGAGTGAGACTTTCTTTCAAATAAATAAATAAATGAATAAATAAATAAATAAATAAATAGCTAGCTATGTGTTAATATATTGTTTGTGAAATGACACTTTTCAACCAAGGAATGTAAAGATCATGAAGCAAATGTTTAAGTAGCCATCAAAGAGTTTAAAATATATAAATCAGTATTATTTCTAAAGCTTTCTGTCCCTTATGTTTCAATCGTTCTGATTCTTTAAGATAACATTAATATTGATTTTTGGGTACAGAATTATTTTCATCTTTCTAAAAATACTTTCACCACATACAGATATGCTCATGGAACATATCTGCTCATTTTCGTAAATTTATTACAGCTTCTAAAAAATCACCAATGAGTTTAACAATACTTTTCAGTAAATTATTAAGATAGTTGGGATAATCCTTTAATGTAACAATTTAGTGGATCATATATAATATTTTAAAATGTTGAATCAAAATTTTGCATTTACTGTCAATCAAACTGGTGGATAGTGTAATATATATGTTTTGTTAGGTTTGTTTAGATCATATTTTGTTTAGAACTTTTATTTCAATATTAATGTCAGATTGACACACAGTTATTTTATTCAATATTTTTATGAATTTAGTACAAGGCCCCCAGGGTCTCACTACACAGATTGGACTTGTAGTGATCCTCCTATTTTCAGCCTGTCAAGTGCTGCGATTAAGGTGTGCACCATCATGCCCAATCTCAATTGCTGTCTGTGTATGCTCCAGGAGTGTGGCCAGCATGGCATGCTGGGGATCAAACCCTGGTGCTTGCACCTGCCTAAGCAGGTATTTTGAACTGCTGAGTTATCTGGCTGACCCCCTTTTTAAATTCAATTTTTATCTTTTCAAAATCAAGGATTTATTAGCTTCTTTGAAAAAGATAGACATTAGTTAGGTTTTTTTTTTCTTCTCTTGAATGCTTCATATTTATTGGGAGTACAATACCATTTTATTTGTAGAAAGTCATATTCTTGGAACAATATTTCAGCAGAAATAATTATTTTGACTCTGATTTTCTACAAACAATGCTATGAGAAATAACACTTCTGATTGATATTTCAAAATGTTTCCAAATGATCCACTTTCAAAAATCTAAAATATTAAGACCAATGTTTGTTTTCTCCATTTTTTTTTTTTGTTTTCTCCTTTGACTGTCTGAGAACCTCAGATATTCTTAAAGTGATTGTATACAACTATCTCTACCTACAGAGTCGGTCTTGCTGGGGATAGTGCCATGCACCTGTAGTCTTGGTTGTTACTATTTGAGTCTAGGAATGTGAAGTCAGACTGGGCAGATAAATGAGACCCTTGTCTCTTAAAAATTGTTACTATCTAGCCAGGCATGGTGGCGCACGCCTGTAATCCCAGCACTCGGGAGGCTGAGGCGGGAGGATTGGTGCGAGTTCGAGACCAGCCTGGGCTACAAAAGTGAGCTCAGGACCAGCCTCAGCTGCATAGCGAGACCCTGTCTCAAAAAAAGACAAAAAAAAATTATTATTATCTGAGCATATATTAACTCTTATTCATCACTATATCCCTAGCATGTTGTATGCGTTGGTCAAAGTGCTTGGAATATAGTATTTATGTAACAGTTGCTTGATAAACAAAAATCTAAATTATCTGCATAGAAAAATTTTCTGGAGAAATGTAGCTTACAATTAAAAATGAATAAATTTATTAGTACTAAACTACATTGTTTTTAAATCATAAAATTGTCTACCTATATAATATTTCTTTTTATTTTCAGTTACTTAGTATGTAGGAATGCAAGACATGAATCTTGAATTGAATCAAAGTAAATAGAAATGTCAAGCAGAAGCTGAAGAAATTTTATTTTATTTATTTAATTATTATTTTTTAAACTTTATTTATTTAAAAATTTTTTTAAATTTATTTTTTTCTTGTTTCAGAACCTTTGTTTATTCACTCATTTTTACGGCCGGCTCAGCCCACTCCAAGGGCAGGGCTAACACAGCATGTGGTGCCATGGTGCCAAGGATCGAACAGCGGTCCCTGAAGCTGCCCAAACTTTTCCAAGCAGGTGGTTTAGACCACTGAGCAATCCCACCAGGCCCCTGAAGAAATTTTAAAATTGTGTTAGAGTTGGATGAATAATTCAGTAAATAAAAATAGAAGAAAAGAGTGTTGGTAAGATTTTGATATTTGTTCATAACATAAATTTTAGTTACCTCATTAAAAAGTTTTGGTTAGTGGAGAGAGAACTGAGAACTGAGCCAGTTAATCATAGCTCAGAAATGAAGACTTTTATAATTATTAAGGGTCTGTGAAGCAGTCTTGAAGTTACTGGAGTGTTCACAGTCTTGTTATTTTCTGGTTTGGTATGAGGCGAAAAGTCTTTGAAATTTTTTGCTGTGATGAAAATTGACCCAATTGCTGTCAATAGTTTGAATTTTTTTTCACATTTTCAGATATAGACATTCAAGCATAACATCTGCTAACAAAGGAGACCTCCAAAGTCCTCCTTTGTTGTGTTTTCAGTGCATGGCTTCTGTACAAAGACTAGTTTCTTATACTCTCTTGGAAGGACAGAGTAGTGGTATCCAAGATGAGATAATGGTTGAAAGTGGTTTTGTCTTGGAGGACACACTACTTCCCAGGCATCTACACAGCTATTGCTGGAAGTGTTACCACAGCAATGGGGAAAATTATTGCTTCGTACTTTCTTCAGTAATTTTAGCCAAATGAGTTTTTGGCTGTTTAGGTGTTAAGTAAAATTGTGTACACCTTCACAGAGTTCACCCTATCTGTATTTGGATACAAATTTAGAAATTCTTGAAGATTCTATCTCCAGTGAATGTGATCTAGCTTATTTTATTTCTCAGATAGTAAACTTGCTAATTAATAAATCATATTACTCAAATACAATTTGTGCTCCTTGCACTCTTTCCACTTTCCCACATCAATTCCCGCATCTAAGAATTGGATACATAATCCAGTTTCCCAGCAAATGAAGACCTTGCTGTATCCCAACCCTGACTTTAAGCAGTAAAAAAAAAATACTCTGAATTCAGTAGGCAGTATTCATAATTTTATAAAATTTCGAACCTTTAGCTTTAACCTTCTATTTCCAACTCTTGTTTATTTATTTTATTTTATTTTATTTTATTTTATTTTTCCTGACAGATTGGAAGGTGTTTATTCAAATTCTCTGCTTTAGATCTCTGCCTGGAAAGGTTGGTCAGTTGTTCAGCCAACATCCTTGGCCACCTCAGCTATTGCAGTTTAAAAGCCTGTAATAGTTTTTTGCCACATTTGGACCCTCACAAACAAAACTTCTAAGCACTGGAAATGAAAAATTTGAGGTGGTGGAGAAAGCCAAGAAAGCGTGGGTATCCAGTCTTCCAGGTAATGGTCTGAGTAAGAAGAAAGCTACTGTTTGTAGCTGACCTTGTTGCAGAGGAAGATTCTTCTTTGGCTCTGGGAAGTATTCAGTGCCCAGACCCTGATCGTCTCAGGGGCACAGTGACTTGCTCTATCCAGCCATCCTTTGGTCGGAGGGTGGAGACCTTTAGCACTGGATTGTCGTTCCTCTCCTCAGCTTTGGCCAGGTCCTTCCACTGGGGGTGGCCTGCTCTCAGGCCCCCTCATCCAGACAGACCCCTACCACAGTAAATGGCTTCCTTTGCGTTCATCTCACAGAATCCTATTCCCAGAAGGCTTCCTCTCTCCCCCGTTAATGCTCAGAAATCAACAGTAGTCTGTTGGTAAAGAGCACTGATATTAACGCTGAACTTGTATTGACTAATCACCTGCTCTGTGTCAAGCAGTATTGTGACTACTTTCTGGATTGACTCACTCAGTCCTCATCGCAGTCCCCTGAAATAGATAGGGTGCAGTCTCTGTGTCCAGATAAGGATACTGAGGCAGACAGTGGCCAGCTTCCTCAGCTTCATCTTCCTGCCCTCACCCTCTGAGCAAACCAGCCATTCCCCTATGCATTTACTCAGCGCTGCCAAAAGGCTGCAGCTCCTGATGAATGGCTGCTCTTTATCTCCTTAACTCTTCCATCTACTTTCACATCCTGAGCAAAAAAAAAAAAAAATGTGTCCCCAGGTTCCTCCCACTGGGCAGCTCCATCTGTGAAGCATGTGGGCCACTGTTTGAATCTTGTTTATTTATTTTAGTTGTGCTTTATACTCTCAGTCTATTAGCCAAGTTCTTTGACTATTTTACATAATCATCTAAGTTTATTCTTCATGGTTTTATTGTCACATATTATTGTTTTTACTGATTTTCAATTTTCATAAAAGTGGAAATCAAAATATTGCATAGGCTAAAAAGTGATCTTTGAACATGTTATTTATTGTTATTATTAACGTATAGTAAAACATCACCCCTTTAAATCTTTGTATCTGTCCATTTGTGACCATTTGATCTCTGTTCTTTACCTCCTTAGCTATTAGAAATAGATGAGACATGTTACTAATTGTTCATGAGATCAAAGGACTCCAATTCTTGTTAATCAATGAGATTAACAATAAATAAAGCAATCAATGAGTCCGTGGGGTTATGATCTAGTCTCTGCATATAATGTATACTTACACAATTGCCAACATAATATTAACACAATATAGCTGTTTTGCATAATTTTCTTTATTCCATTTTGTTTTTGTTTACTATCTAAAAGCTAATTAGAAACAGAAGATTGGAGCAAAAACACTATAAGTCTCAGAACAACTTTGTTATATATGCATTTTTAGTTCCAATGTACAGATCAAGAAACTGATTTTTGGAGAGATGTTAAATTTGCCTTCATTTACATTTCTAATAAATGGCCTATAAGATATTTACAAAAGAAAAAAAGTTGATGTTTCAGTTACTTTCCTTTCCAGACTGAGACAAAATACTTAACAGTCACAAGTTGAGAGAAGAAAGGTTTATTTAGCTCGCAATTTGTAGAAGTTTCAGTCCATAATCATCTGGCTCCAAGGCAGAGTAGCACGTGACACAAGGACAACCATTCATGGCTGCTAAAGAAATTAAATCAACATCTGGGGGGGGGAGAGTAAACCTCCTTTTACGCCTTATTTGTATGCATTTTTTTACTCTTTATTTGGCCACTTCTGTCTTTTTTTTTAGGGTCTCACTACTGAGTCATAGTGATCCTCCTGTTTGTACCTCCCAAGCGCTGGGATTACAGATGCGCACCAGCATGCCCAGACTCCACTGCTGGCTCAGCAAGCTCTAGAGCGGGGCCGGTATGGCACGAGGGGCCAGGAACCGAACCTTGGCCCCTGCACTTCCTCTAAGCAAGCGCTAAATCCACTGAGCTATACCGCCGGCTTACTCTTTATTTGGAGGTAGGCTACCTACCCTAGGAGGGTGTAGCACTCCCATCCTTATTCCCCACTTGGGACCATGAATCAATCAAAAACTTCAGATCCAATCACCTTTGAAAAATCCCTGCCCCCATGGCTGCCTGAGGCCTTGCAGGGCTATCCAGACATGAACCATAACAGTTGACACACTTTGAGAGCATATGAAACAACACAAATATGAAAAATACAGCCAGGCTCACAACTTAATAGATCCCAGGATAAGAGAAGACTGTATTACAAAGCTATCATTTATAGCTCATAATTAGTTCCAGAAGATTGTTATTTTCTCCCTGGTGGATTCTTTTAAAAAATTAAAAGGTACAGAGTCAAAAAGGGCCTGAGCCAAAGTATTTATTGGAGAACAAAAACGGAAAACAGCATTTATTGTAAATTGAAAGCAAACAGCCCCCGTATTATTGAACCTATGAGTGGACCCATTTGGGTTTCCAAAGGAACTTTGCATTCAGTGTCTTTAAATTCACAAAAATGACTGTGTTTACCAACCTATGCCATTATAGGCAGGAAAGTCTAATGTAGAAGTGGGCCTACTGTACTTTTGCAAGCCTCATTAATTGTAACTTTAAATAGAACAAGGGCATACTTTATGCTTTAGTATTTATTTGGTATAGGGTCTCACTATGCAGCTCAGACTCATAGTGATCCTCCCGTATCAGCCTCCACAGTTCTAGGGTTACAGGTTTGTGCCACTGCGTCCTGCTTTGGTGGCCGGCTTGGTGGGGGCCAGCACACCATGCAGTACTGGAGATTGAATCTGTGTCACTGTGCTTGCCAGGCAGGCACTTACACTGCAGAGCTACCTCCCAGGCCCAAAGGCATACTGTAGAGAGGTATGAATATCTTATTTCTGTGTGCCCGAATCCCATTAAGCTAATGAGGACTTTATTAAGCCTGTGCTGCCCTAGTCTTGACCTGTGTCTCCCTTCTGAATCTTCCCTGCTGCCTTGTACGTCTGTGACACTATTTAAGAGCACTCTCCACAGCTCCCCCGCTTAGTGCCCAGTGTCACTGAGAAATCCTCTCATCCTCCCAGAGAGTCCTGCTCATCTTTAACATTATGCTCTACAGAAACAGTTCAGATGACTGCTGGGTACCTCTTGTTAGGTCAGGAAAATGATGCCCAAGCCTTAGGAAGCACAACCCAAGCTCAACTGCACCTGCGGAGGCCTCGTGGCTCATTCTCGCTCAGTCTCTTTATCTTCCTGCTTCAATTTCACAGGCGAAAAAATAAGGGACAGGAAGTGGAAAAATGAATCCTAAACTTCATGAAAGTCCCAAGAGAGGAGACTAATGATTACAGTACTTCATAAATGGTAGTAGTGCTCCACTAATGAATGCTGATAAAAAACTAACAATATTTATGTCTTATGTCATAATTTACAAAATTAATTCTCATATGTTATTAATTGATGAAATCACTAGTTCTACAGAGACACCAAATTCCTGGTGGTGAGCTGTGTGCTCAGCCATCTTCTAGTGATCTACAGAGCAGACGTCGTGATGGGTTCCCAGCGAGGGCCGACATCAGGGAGAGCTGGACAATATTCAAGATAATCCTTAAATACTAGACTATCCTGATTGTCTCCAGTTCACCTGCTTGTATGTATGATAGCTATAGAAATACTCATCCTCTGAGGAAACGGCATGGCTTTCGAGTCAGAAGGTTTGGGTGCTGACCTCACCTTACCTCTGTAAATGACTAAGTCACTCAGCTCCCCTATGATTTGCTCATTAGTCCATCTCTGCGAGGTAAGAGGTCTGGGTAGGCCAGCGGTTGCGGGCTAGAAGTGTGCTGCTCTCTTCAAAGCATGGGAGGCATTGCAAATGCTTTCTGTGTGAGACGCCCAGGAGTCTGTTGTGTGCGGACGGAGAGGATGGAGAACCCTGAGTGGCGGAGCTCTTGCCTTTGCGGGGCCTTGGCTGTGATTCATGCTGCTTGTACCCACTCACGCAGCAGTGGTCTTCACCAATTTATTTGCCAGAGGAGGAGACAGTGAAACGACTTTGGTAGGGAAAACATTTTGATTTTTGTTTTTTTCTATTTAAGACTAAGAAAAGGGAAACCATGGACGTTGTGTGTTTGTCATACTGGACCATTCACCAAAAATTAAAGCCTCGATGTATACTTGCAACAGGTGCTGTAAACTTTGTCTGAAGAGGCTGGAAGGTTATCAACAGCGATCTGTGCCTTATAAAGTGAGCCTTTTTCCTCCATGTTCTTATTTTTCTCCATCTTAGGACTCATCCCCGAGTTCACAAATGTTCATGGTGTTTCGGTTTGGAGAGTTTCCTGTACTTTTATCCTTCCCAAAGCACGTCAAGCAGACATGATACAGGAAGGCTCTCTGCCAATGGACTAACTTGCTGGACTACTTTCTGAGAAATTTTGGGTGTTAAAGCTTGCCTTCCTAATTTTGGAGGAGATGAAGTCATTTGGATAAATCTAAGTCAAATGTGATTAAAATTTGTATGAACCAAAATGTCAGCACGTAGGAGCTTCACTCATTGCTGGTTAATACCAGCACGGCCCTCAGATTCCTACTGGGCCAGTGTAGCTCAGCAATGCAGTGGCCCATTGGGTCTTTGGGTTAAGAAAACAAGATTTTGTAGATTTAAAATGGTTGGCTGGGGTAGCGTGTAAACTATTTCAAAGGGAGAGCAAAAACTTAAAGGCCAATAGCCTGCTGGATTTTATGTAAGGATTTTAAGAGCAGTAGATAATCATTGTGTAATGGATTTCATTTTTGCTAACTTGAAATACTAGGAGGAAAGATACATTTCCTTCTATAATTAGAAGTGAACATTTTTTTTCAGTGGTTTAAGGGGTTTCTTGCAGGTTGCATGCAAATTATATCTGAAAAATGACAAGAAAACAGCCCTTTAGCTCTCTCTCAGCTGCACCTGTGCTCGGTCACACATAGCATGTGGTCCCTCAGGAAGAGACTTCTATTTATCACAATGGAGGAAAGTAAACCCACTAGTCCTTGGGTAAAATCATAAGGACAAGAAAGTTACAAACTGAAAAGGCACCTTAAACTTCTGTTTATGTAACATGACATTCTCTCCATGGGAGAAATTCTCTCAATCTCTTTAAAAATACCCAGAGGTAGCCTTACCTGTCTTTCTAATCTGCTATTCTCACATTAGTGTGATTAATTGAATATTTCTCTCTATAATGCATTTGTATTTGCAATTATTTCTCAAAACCATTGTTCTTATATGAGAGTGGAAGTGCCTCTTATAGTCTGAAAGTGTCCTCAAAATGAATGCATTAGAAATTTAATCTATAATATGGTGGTGCTGGAGGTGCATGGTTTCGGCAGGTTTTTAGACCATGAGTCCTCTGCTCTCAAGAATGGATTCATAGATCTATAAAAGGGCTTGCAGTAATAGCTCCTCTCTTTTGCTCTTCTACCTTCACTGTAAGACAGCATAGCAAGAAGGTGGGCCTCAGATCCTGGTGGCCAGTCTTAGACTTATCCTTCAGAGCCGTAGAGAGGATAGCAATACCAAGGCGGGTGGTGTTTGTAAGGTTTTGTTCACTGGTATCTTCTCCAGAGCTTTGCCATTGCTGACACTCAAAAGCTTTTGAGGAGAAGGTTTGACTCTACTATTATTTATTTATTTATTTACTTACTTACTTACTTACTTTTGTGGTTCTGGGGGTTGAACTCAGGACCCTGCACTTGCCAGGCAAGCGCTTATTTTGCTGAGCTCTCTCCTTGCCCCCTTTGGCTCTGTGGTTAAGTCATTCAGGAGTAGAGGTTAGGGATGTTTAGTGTCAGCTGACTCCCAATCCTGGAACAAGTTACTCAGGTAGGTGCCTAGACCACTGAGCTACCTCCCCAGCCCACAGCAAACTATTCAGAGGTAGAATGCTCCACTATGCCCAGAGTCTGGCTTGCCATTTTTAGGAGTTGGGGTGAAGAGTGTAAATGTTAAGTGGGCCGTTTAAAATAATTTTGTAAGGAGCCAGGGACATAGCCCCGTGGCACAAATTCCTGGCTGGTAAGTGCAAGGTCGTGAGTTCCAACCCCAGTCCCTCAAAAAAAAAAAAAGTTTTTGTAGATAGATAAAGGGGAATCAGCTTTATAAAGTCTCATTTGTTTTGCCCCATGGTGACATGTCTTGAGACAGGAAAGAAAAGCTGTGGGCGCCACCTGGTGGTAAACTTCTCCCAGCCGCCGGGCTATTGTACTGGGCCCCAGAAGGCCTATTTTGTGGCTGCTAGAGAACAGATTAGACACACCTTGTCTGTCCTGCTTTGGGGGACACTGGCGTTCTAGTTCACCCCGAAAATTAGAGACCCTCTATCGGAGTAGCTCCCTCACGCCTTACTTGAGGCCCTGCCCCCCACGCCTGTGCATACTTTCTTAGCAACTCCTGTCTTTTTACTTCTTTACTGTTATGAGGGTCTAGCCTTTCTTCTGGCTGGCTGTCCTTTCTTCTGCTCCAAGACCTTCAGGGAATCAATAAGGTCATAAGGAAACATGAATATGATCAAATTGCCAATTATCTGGCTCAATAGGCTTCGAACTTTACAGTGTTAAGCATTGCAGAGTGCGATGACTTTCATGGTGTCCTCGATTCTTCAAATATCATGTTTAAGAGAAATACTATGAGTTCCATCCCCGT
Organism: Myocastor coypus; assembly: GCA_004027025.1. Taxonomy (NCBI): domain Eukaryota; kingdom Metazoa; phylum Chordata; class Mammalia; order Rodentia; family Myocastoridae; genus Myocastor; species Myocastor coypus. The sequence goes on from PVJA010021271.1 coordinate 24,147, forward strand.
CCCACACATCTACAGCATTAGCTTTTTTATTAACATTTGACAACATCTGGAAAGAGAGAAGCTTCTGGTTATTCTCCAAATCCTGTAGATGGTTGTATGGTTTAATTTTAGCCAAGAGAGTTTGCTCATCCTCTAATCTAAATAGAAGAACCACTGTTGATAATGTCTATCTTAATGAGTGAGAAAATTGGTTTTATTTCTTACAAAGAATTTTGTTCTTCAGATCAAAGGAATAAAATTAATTGATTTTTAGTCTGGCATTTGAAAGTTGTGCTAGATAACTTCAGAATATGCTTAATGGGCAGAAATCTTCCCTGTTTTGAAATTTGTAATTAATATAAAGTATTTGATTGATAATGTATAATATATCTCAAAACAGCTGGAGAGAAGGAATTTGAATGTGTTAACTGTAAAGATATGATAAAAGATTAACGCAAATGGGAAAGCCAGTTATCTTGAGCTGATATCAATACTCAGTGTATCTATGAATCAAAACATCACCTTGTAACTCAAAAACATGTATGATGATTTAGAGTCCACTAGAAAGAATTTGAATTGCTTCTCAGTTTCCCGTTCCCATTCCTTTCCTTTCATTTATGCTCAGTGCCAGCTCAGAGGGTCAGAGTGCTACTTCATTGAGGCAGGGTTTCTGCATGGGGGCTGTGCCACTCTATCCCTGCTATCCAAATTATCTCTTGCTCTTTAGTTTTCAGTTATTTGATGCTGCAGAAGCCCAGCGCTTCTGAACTGGAGGCCAGAAGGCTCCTGTGACATTCAGATGTGTTTTATTAGACCTATTTTCACTTAAAAATTAATGTAGTCTTTAAATATTAGGAGAGTTCTCATCAAAGTCCTAATTTCTACATTAAAAATAAAACTGGCTACATTGGTAAGAAACAGATGGAGCCAGGGCTTGTACCTGTCAGCCCACACTCTGAAGGCTAAGGCAGTAGGGTTGCCATGAGTTCAAGGCCAACCTAGGCAACAGAGTAACTTCATTGCCATCCTGAATGACATCGTGACACCCTGTCTTAAAAAGAAAAGAAAACAAAAGAACAACAGGAGATGGAAATGAATATCTGATATCTAATAATCTGTTTTTCCAATCACATTTTTCTAGCTGGCCAGAAATCTTCACTAACAGAACAACCCTTTTGTAAAAACAGGATTTGAAGTTACTCTTTATGTCAATGGTGCAAGACCAAGTCCCTGACAAGGAGGATTTGCTTCACAAATATGCGTTCCAGCCGGGCATGGTGGCACACACCTGTAATCCCAGCACTCGGGAGGCTGAGGTAGGAGGATTGGTGAGAGTTCGAGACCAGCCTGGGCTACAAAACTGAGCTCAAGGCCAGCCTGAACTGTACAGAGAGACCCTGTCTCAAAAAGACAAAAAAAAAAAAAAAAAAAAAAAAAAAAAAAATATATATATATATATATATATATATATATATATGCATTCCATCTGCTTTCTTGTTACTGTGAGGAATTTCAGAAGTGGTCCAGAATCATATCTGAGGTTCCTTGGGCTTATAGTTAAGAACCTTGATCAAGAACACATAAGAATAAGAAGCAGAACTAGGATACAGATTCCAATTCACTGTAAATCAATGCACTGGGAGTTCCACAAATGTTTGTCATTTTTTATTTTAGCAGTTCTGGCATCAAGCTGAGAGCTGGGCACATGTTAAGCAAGTGTGTTACTACTGAGCTGCATCCACAGCTCACCATAGACACTTGCTAACTCCATAGAGGAATTAGTGAGAGTATGTTGCCTGCTGCATGTGTTGCAAAGTTTAAGTTGGAACAGGGGAAGTTTGAGAGTCACCCTGATTCCCTTTCTCTTTGGCAGTAATGACTTTACTTTCACAGCATGTCTCAGATCTGACTATTTTTTTATCAAACACCTTCTTAGTCCATCCTGTGCACGTCACTCTGTTGAACTTGGTCCAGTGAAATCTTAGCTGGTCTTGTGGCATCTACTGTTACACCCTGTGCAGTCTGTTTCCCTCATTGCAGTGACAGTGTACTTCATATTGACTATAAGCAAGACGGTGTTATTCCTCTGTCTAAAACTCTTTAGTCCTTTTTTATTCTCCTCAGGAAAGACTAATGTGGCCATCAAGGACGGACTCTCCCTATCTCTTCCTCATGTCCACCTCATTGAACTCTGTGCTCCCTGCATTCACAACCCCAGCCACACTGGGCCTTCACTTTCTGCATCATTGCCTGGAACATTCTTACTCCAGGTTTTTGCTCACTTAGCTAAAGCTGATTCTTTCTAGTACTTTGGTGAGATTGTTTATCAATCCTAATTTAGAGATTTGGTGTATCATCAGTCCTCTGTTTCCATAGATTTCACATCTGTAGACTCAACCTTGGAGAGCAAAATACTTGAACAAAAGAACTGCATCTGTTCTAAACATGTCCATGTTTCACTATTATCACATAAGCAATACAATGCATCTACTAATTTTGTAGAATTTACATTGCAGTGGATGTTACAAGTAATTTAGAAATGTTTTAAAGTATAAAAAAGCCTTAGGACCACTGGGCGTGGCGGTGCATGCCTGTAATCCAAGCACTTGGGAGGCTGAGGCAGGAGGATTGGTGCAAGTTCGAGACCAGCCTGGGCTACAAAAGTGAGCTCAAGGCCAGCCTCAACTGCATAGTGAGACCCTGTCTCAAAAAGACAAAAAAAAAAAAAAATAAATAAAAAATTAAAAAAAAATAAATAAATAAAAAAGCCTTAGGCTCTCGGTCAAGATGGAGGGCCGACTGGCTGTTGCAGCATCAAGCTGGTGGCTGGAAGGTCTTCGGAAGTGATATTACAATGCTACAGGGTTCAATAAGCTGAGCTTAATGCGAGATGTTACAATATATGAAGATGAAGATGTAAAAGAAGCCATAAGAAGGCTTCCAGAAAACCTTTATAACGACAGGATGTTTCGCATTAAGAGAGCCCTGGGCCTGAGCATGAAGCATCAGATTTTTGCCTAAAGAACAGTGGACAAAGTATGAAGAGGATAAATTCTACCTTGAGCCATATCTCAAAGGGTTATTTGGGAAAGAAAAGAAAGAGAAGAATGGGCAAAGAAGTAATCACATAGTTGGAAGTCTGGATGTAACTATTTTAAAAATATTTTTATGAACTCATTTAACCCTGAAACACAGTTCAAAAATTATCTGGTCTGCAGATAGTGTACCTTAAATAAATGTCTGTGTATTAAAAAAAAGCCTTAGTAACTATGCAGTTTGGTATCTGAGAGGGAGTTGCGGGCAGCTCCTAAGGAATATGTGCATTATATGCCTGCTGTGTTTTGGCTTTGTTTCATGGACTTTTCACGGTAGTTGGATAATTAAGTCATAATTTTAATTAAATATAGTTATAATTCCATTATGATTTTATGTCAAATTTCAGAGCAGTGATGTGTCTGTGGCTGACTGTGGGTGTACTAGCACAAAGCACACGCTATGTTCATACTAAATACTTGCTCAATTGAGTTGTAGAGGAAAATGCACAAAGAAATGAGGGTAGGGAAGCAGAGATATAGCTTTGGGTGTGCAGAAAGATTTTGCCCTTTCACTGAGCTTATAACTTTATTGATTCTGAGTTTGGCTCAAGGCACAAAAATAATATAAGCTCTGAATAGAAAAGAGTGGGGCACAGCAAAATTGGATAATTTTTTGGAAGTGCAAGTAACATAGCAAAAGGAAGGAAGTTTGTACAGGTGAGGGAATATAGTAGCTGAGTTGGAATGCATTAGATGTGAAAGGAGAGTGCTGAATCTCAGCGGAACTCTCTGGGATTTCCCATTTAATCTTCACAATCGCTTGGCATAGTGAATGCTGTCCTCTCCTTATACATCAGGCTATCTTCACAGTGGCAGCTTTGCTTCTTTTGATGACCCATTGGCTGGTGAAAGCCTCATTGAGCTGGACTCTCCTTTTGCTCCTCAGACTCACTCCTGAGAATTTTGGCCCTGTGGCCCTTGGTGATGAGAGCTTAGCCTGTAGGAGGCAGCTTGTCTGTGAGTTAGTATTTCCATTGATTCAAGTCCATGCCTGAAACACACAGCTCAGAAGAGGGGAGGCTGCTTTGGCTCATGGTTTTGGAGGTTTTCCCCCATGGAGGTTGCAAAGCAGAAACGTCACAACAGAAGGGTGTGGTGATGGAAATCTGCAAAGTGAGAAGAAGCCAGGAAGCAGGGACAGCGAGGAAATGCCTGCACCCCTGGGAAACAGCAGGGAGTGGGATGTGGTTCCCAAGGTCCTGCCCTGTGACCCATGTAGCCATACTCAGAAGTGGTTTTACTGCTGTCTTAGGCATCTCTTAAGCCAATCAAATTGGCACCAAGATTAACCGTCACAGGCAGAAAGGAGCAAGAGAGCTTTCCAAACTATTCTGTAACCCATGTGAAACAGTGAAGTAGAAAAAGTCTGAAAGCAGTTATGCACTATACACTAAAATCTTAAAGATGTAGCTATAATTATTAGGTTATATACTTCAATGACAACAACAATAACAAACAACAAACAATAACTTATTCTTAGAGAAAGTACTAAAGTAAGTGTAATAAAAACTACTTTTTACTTTTGTGATACATATGTAGATCTGAAATGTTAGATAGCATTGAACTTTGGCATTTCTCATGTGTTCTGTGTCACATTATGATTTAATCTGGCTGTATGTGCCAAGTTATTGCCAGTTGCTCTTGGAGTGTGCATACAATAGATTCAATATAAACTCAATTTTTTTAAAATTTTGGGAATGAATTGATTTAGTTAAAAAAAAGTACATGGGCTGGGGAGATAGCTTGGTGGTCTAAACATCTGCCTGGCAAGTGCAAGGACCCAGGTTCAATCCCTAGTACTGCAGGCTGCACCAGCTCTAGAACCCTGGTTGTGGTGCACATGACTATAACCCCAGCATGGGGGAGGCTGAGGCAGGAGCATCACTATGAGTCCAAGTTGTATAGCAAGACCCTCTACCGAACGAATGAATGAATGAATGAATAAGTAAATAAATCCCAGCAACATACAAGATACTGTGGCTTACTGTTAAAATAAAAGTAGATTCAGTAGCTGTTGAAAGAATATTTTCCTAAACTATAACATGAAGAAGAAACCCAACTTCTAAAGTTGAGCTCAGTTAAGCTTAAGAAAACTCGTGTTAAAAAAGAAAACTGAACTTACCTTCATTCCTTCATAAGTAATTATACATAAAACAGAAGTTTTCTAGTCATTTTCTTTTTCTATGTGTGCGGAATTTTTGAACCGATCATCTCTACACATTGCTCTGCTTAAACAGCTTGACATCACATGCAAGTGCACACGCACTGAGTAAGTGACACCCTGTCAGGGCCCCTCACATGCGGTGACATCTCTCTGGAATGCAAATCTTCAATCAACATTGCCAGTCCTGCTGGGCTTGTTCCTTGAGCTAAATGCAGTAGAACAGTAGCTATCGAGTAGCACTTTAGAAGATTTACTTTTTTAATTTATTTTTTATTCATTTTAACGAGGAAAAAAAAAAAAAAAAGAACAACAAGGAAACAGTTTCAAAACAGGTTAGTAGGACAGTTATAATAATTAATACATTGAATTTTGTTGTTTTCATAGTACTTATTCAGAGGACAAGATGCAGGATATCCTGTCTAAACAATATTCTTACAAACCTCCTCAATGAACTTAGAGAAAATAGCTGTGTATCTATCCTAACAGCAAAATGGTCCTGTGTCTAAGGAGAATCACACTTCTACACGGTTAAATTAAGAAATAAGGTTCCTTTCAGAAACATTATTTCAATTTTCACTTAATGCATAGCAAAAGCAACAGTAAGGTGTTTTTTTTCTCCAAAATCTATTCTACTTGATGATTTTTCTGTGAAGGCCTTTAATCCTAGGACCTTAGGAAGCTAAGGCAGAAAGCTTTCAGGTTTGAGTTCAGCTTGGGGAAACTTAGTGATTTAGTGAGACACTGCCTCAAAATAAAACACTGTGTAATAGGGATGTAGCTCAGCAAGAAGGCACTTGGTTCAATCCCTTCTTCTGCAATAATAATGATGATGATGTTGATGATGATACTTATTTTTCTGGAAAATGAAAACATCTGGAATTTCTGTAATTTTTCACACACAGTGCATGGCACTAAATAAAAATAATGACATTGTCAAAGATTTAATCCAGTCATCTAGGCACATGCTTACATGTTGATTAAGAACTATCAATATGGAGCACCCAAATTTCTTCATGATTATTCTTTAGGAAGTAGATTGTGTGAGATAATCACAACTAGATGAAGCAGATATTATAGTAGTTTTCTTTTTAAAGAATGTTTCATTTGAATGGTGACAAAATTGGCTCAATTCTTATTTTTTCTCAACTAAATACTTCTTTTATGAGTATTTCAGGTTTCAAATTATCCTGGAAATTTAAAATCCTCTTTTGTATATATAATGATGTGAGCAGAAAAATGTAGGAAAAATAGAGGAAGAAGACAACAGTCACATCTGGTTCTAAGTGGTGTTGTTGTAAGCCATTGATCAGGGGATTTTTGTTAGATTGAACAACACTTTACCAATTCTTTCTGAATAAATCCAGGGGAGAAACAAATTTTATATAGTACCTCCTATGGGACATATCTTGCTTTATCATGAAAAACACTCTAAAATCCACATGCTTGCCCTTTGAATTTTTTTCTTTTTGTAGTACTCGGGATTGAGCCTAGGGCCTTACAAATGCTAGAGAAGTGCAGTACCACTGACTATATCTCCATCCCTTTTAAATTAAAATTTTTATTTATTTATTTGGTACAGGGTCTTGCTATGCAGTTCAGATTCATAGCGATCTTCCTGTCTCAGCCTGCCCAAGGCTGAGATTACAGGTGTGTGCCACAATGCCTGGTTTCAGTGATCTGCAAAGGCACATGCAGGGTTCCTGGGCTGGCACTGCATGTGGTACCGGGAATCAAACCTGGGTCCTTGTGCTTGCCAGGCAGATGCTGAAACTGCCAAGCTATCTCCTCTGCCTCCCAGCCCTTTTCATTTTTGTTTTTAAAATTTGAGATGGGGTCTCACTAATTTGTTTAGGTACTACCCTTGTGATTCTCTTTCCTCAGTCTCCCAAGTCCCTGGGATTAAAGGCACACACTACCATGCCAAGTTGACCTTTTACATTTTGACTTTATTATCATTGAGTGTACAGAATATCCAGGCTTTGGTCACCTGAAAGTTGGATCGGGTTGTGAGAATACGGGAGCTCAGCATGCTGTGGAAGGTAGCAAAAAGAGAAGAAACGCAGCTCTTGTCCTCATGAATCTGGGGTTTGACCACGACACGGCTTGTCTCATCTGCACAAGGGCCTCGAGCTGTCCTTGAAATGGGGATTAATTATTTAGCTAGGGTTCCCTGGAGAAGCAGCAGTTTCTATATTTCTACCTTCTGAAACTCCCATAAATCATGGAATTGTAGAATGTCAGACAAGGAGAAACATTCAGAATAAATCTAGTTTATTCCTTGAAATGCTTACTGGGGCAATAATTCCTTGGAAACGTTATGAAGGAATATTTTGGTATGATTTTTGAAAGACAAATTAACACATTATTTAGGATATTAATGTATCTTACCTGACAAACTCTGAAACAACCAACATGTTTAGATCAGTCAGCATGCTAAATACAAGCAGAGATTTTTCCCTGATTTTCTTGAGCACAAGAGCGAAACTCAGAGGTTTGAGCTCACAGTAACATAGGTGGGAATTATGGTTGTACATTTTCTTAAAAAGTTAGTGTATGACATTTGACTAAGAAATTGTTGTAGTTATATTAGATTAGGAAGTTAGGTAAGAAGTTGTACTCCATTTTATGTATAAGTTGAGAGACCCAGCCCAGGCCAGCAGTGTGTGAGTGAGACTTTTGCTCCATGACCAGGGGGCAGCGGATCCCTTCCAGACCCAGGTCAGGCCCAGCTTATATGTGGGGTTCAGTCCCATGGGCTGCAGCAGTAAAAAGCTGAGCACAGCATCCAGACCCAAGCTGGGCACACCTAGACAAGTTCACACTTGGTAGATTCAGACCCGGTAATCTGAGACACTTTGCTTGACCCAGATCTTTGTGAGTGTCTTCTCTCTTTTTTTCCTGATATACAGAAAGGGCAATAGGTAACTGGGTGAACTAGTTTGCCTGGAAGGCCCCAGGTACATCAAGGGGAGGTGATCAGGCAGAAGCTAGGGAAACTAAATTAAATACAAATTCCCAATTTAATATCTCTTTAGCTACACAGACATAATATTTGCTCTTACTGTCTAAAATCCAAACCCATAAGTTTAAATACATTAATTTCTCCTTGAGTGAAACTTTTAGTAGTTCTAGATTTGTGACTTTCACAGTACTATTGTAATATGGTGTTATTATCATGGGGCTGATGAGGAAGGCATCTCAAACAGGGTAAATGATTGTCAAGGTGACAGACACTCTGAGTGGCACAGTCATCTTCTGAGTTTACACTATCTCATCCTCAAACCAGGAGTCAGTCCATTGGCTGAAGCTAGCCATTCTAGCACCTAAAGGACAACATCTAAAAATGACTTTGAACACCGAAGTTTACAAGGCTCAGGAAAGTGAACTGGAACTATATTTTATTTAAAGATCAAAGAAAACAAAATAAAGGGTAAGAAGAGCAGTGGAAGAGATGACAAAAGATCTTTAGCTTTGTTGACCACCTCAGAGTATCTGGCTGTCCTGAATACTTTCACTTCTCTAAATAACAGGAAGAAATAAAAAGTAAATTTATTGCTCATTGGCTGGTTTTAGAACTCTTGTCTTCCTTCCCAGTCAACCAGTTATTATTTTCTTCCTAGGCTCAAACACGTTTCAGCTGTGTTGTCCCTGCTTCCAACAGGAGAGAGAAAATCCCAGTAAGAAGGAGAAGATGGAGTGTGCTTGCCAGAACTCAGATCTTTTCACGAGGACTAAAATATATATAGGGATAAGAGAAGCAAGGTCTGCGGAAATAGCTGTCTGCCTCTAAGTAGCCTACTCATATGCATTTCAGGCCAGAAGCTTCTTTCTTTGAAGAAATCTGTGGGCAAGGAATTTTCATGTCATTCTTTTCCGGTGCCTTCCACATGGACTCGCCCTGATGGTCAGAATACTCCAGCTGTGTGGATGGGACTTGTTCCCTTTATTTGTAGAGGCAATTGTTGTCATCAGGGATATCATCCACCAATACCCCAACAAGTATGAAAGCGTTATTGACACACTATGTGAGAACTTAGACTCACTGGATGAGCCAGATGAACAAGCAGCCATGATTTGGATCATAGGAGAATGTGCTGAAAGAACTGACAATACAGATGAGTTATTAGAAAGCTTCTTGGAGGGTTTTCATGATGAAAATGCCCAAGTCCTGCTCACTCTTCTTACTGCCATTGTGAATCTGTTTCTCTAGACGCCATAGGAAATGCAGGAGCTGGTCCAATAGGTCTTGAGTTTGGCAACACAGGATTCTGATAATCCTGACCTTTGAGACCAGGGCTATATTTATTGGTCCCTTCTCTCAACTGACCCAGTGACAACCCAAGCAGTAGTCTTGTCTTAGAAGCCACTAATCTCTGAGGAAACTGATCTTATTGAGCCAACTTTGCTGGATAAGCTGATTTGCTGCATTGATTCTTTGGTCTCTGTGTATCATAAGTCTCCCAATGCTTTTGTGTAAGGGACTCATGGGATCCATTGCAAGCAATTGCTGCTTTATCATGGAGCACTGGTACAGGTAGCAATCATGTTGGCACCACCTCTGTCATGAACCTGGAACAGTCTCAGGTTATCCCCTCTCAAGGTGACCTTGAGAATCTTTTAAATCTTGACCTTGGTCCCAAGACAATGTGCCACAGGTGTCCTTCATGCAGATGGGAACAGTGGATCTCTTGGGAGAAGGACTAGGTAGTCTGGCTGGACAGTCCTTCATCCCATCATCAATGCCTGCAGTGTTTGTTCCCTCTGTGATACCTGTAGTAGTCAGCAGTAGCCTAAGTGATCTGTTTGAATTCTCCACTGGGATAGACATGCTCCTGGTGGATATGTGGCTCCTAAGGCTGTCTGGCTACCCTCAATAAAGGCTAAACGGTTGGCCTTAGATTTCAGGAACATTTACTCATATCTGTATGGAAATGAACTTCACCAACAAAGCTCTGCAGCATACGATAGACTTTGCAATCCAGTTTAACAAGAATAGCTTTAGTGTCACCACAAGTGCTCTGCTGGTCATTCATACACCACTGATGCCAAACCGAAGCATTGATGTCTCCCTGCCTCTCAACACCTTGGGCTTGGTCATGAAGATGGAACCTCTGAATAACCTGCAGGTGACTGTAAAAAGCAATACTGATGTCTTCTACTTCAGCTGCCTCATCCCACTCAAAGTGATTTTTTGTAGAAGATGGTAATATGGAGCACCAAGTCTTCCTGGCAACATGGAAGGATATTCCCAATGCAAATGAACTCCAGTTTCAGATTAAGGAATGACATTTAAATGCTGGCCCTCTTTTCAGCAAGTTGCAAAACAATAATGTTTATACTATTGCCAAGAGGAACGTGGAAGTACAGGCCATGTAGCATTAATACCTAAAGCTCACTAATGGCATTGGGATTTTGGCTGAGCTATGCATCCATCCAGGAAACACCAATTATATGTTGTCACTGAAATGTAGAGCTCCTGAAATCTCTCAATACATTTATCAGGTCTGAAACAGCATTTTGAAAAACTAATAAACTGGTCCAGTACCCTCCTGCCACCCTGTGATTGGTGCAAGCCAAGAATTCTTAGCTGGAAGAAATTGTGCTGCTGTGTAGAATCTGAACCCAAACACACTGGGGACATCCAGTGTAGTCACTACGTGACTAGTCTAACCTGTGCCAATGGTATAGCACAACCTGTTGGATAGTCTTAGCTTCCTGTGAACATTTGTAACCATTGCTTCAGTCACTGCTCACCTCCTGCCACTTGCTGCTGTCTGTTTCTTAATTGTGAGTTTCACTATGCTGAGCCAACAGCTGGCTTTTATATACCCTCTTTTGAGTGTACTTTGATATTTTGCAATTGAGTGCCCATTTTAAAAACAGAAAGAGGAGTCTGCAAGATAGCTCAGCAGTCTAAAGCACCTGCTTAGGCAAGCTTAAGCAACCACACGACTGTGGTTTGATGCCCGGCACCACATGCACCAGTCCCACCCCTAGGGCAGGCTGAGCCAGCTATAACATAAGTAAGTAAGTAAGTAAGTAAATAAGTAAGTAAGTAAGTAAACAAGTAAGTAAATAAATAAATAAAGTTTAAATAAAAGCAGAAAGAAGACAGCAAAAATTAAAGCAAGGAGAAGTGTCACTTAAAAAAAAAAGGATTAGTGCTATTGGTCAAAGCTAATTTGTAGCCGGGCGTGGTGGCTCACGCCTGTAATCCCAGCACTCGGGAGGCTGAGGCAGGAGGATTGGTGCGAGTTCAAGACCAGCCTGGGCTACAAAAGTGAGCTCAAGGCCAGCCTGAACTGCATAGCGAGACCCTGTCTCAAAAAGACAAAAAAAAAAAAAAAAAAAAAAAAAAAAAAAAAAAAAAAAAAAAAAAAAAAAAAAAAAAAAAAAAAAAA
>PVJA010021272.1:0-35779 GCA_004027025.1 Myocastor coypus
CCAAAAAAAAAAAAAAAAAAAAAAAAAAAAAAAAAGGGCTGAATTACAATGCATGAAATACAGAGCTAGATTGGTGAGATAAGCTTTAGGAGGCTTAGATTCAATAGCCTCCAATATTACAAGCTTAATTTTCACATTGTTTATCTTCATCTTCATTGACTGAACAACAAGGTGATATTTGACATATGCTATTAATGCATTTATGAAATTGAAATCTGCCAGGGTTGAGGAAAGAGTTACACTGTAATCATTCAGTTAATTGATTGAACCAATTTTTAATAAAGTTATACCCCATAAGTAAAATGAAAAATTATAATTATGTTTTGTTTATAAAAATGCAGTCAACTTTAAAAATGTGTTTGCTGTTAGGAGGTAGCACAGCAGGCAGACCAAGAAAGCTAAGCTGCAGGCATACTGCATATCTGTTCTTGTATCATTATGTACCAGTTAGGCAGCTTTCTCTTTTCTCATCTCTACAAAGGAGCAGAAGTGCTTATCTATCTGACATGATTTTCTTGAGTACTGAATTAGCGAATGCATATAAGTCTTATGACGTTATGACAAATATACTATAAGTACTACTTAATAGTCACAACTACATGTAATATATGTGCTACTGAAGTAAGCATGATTCATACACTTAACAAAGAACATGCCTTTTTGGTGATCACATTTATAGTTGTAACACACTATTTTGTTTGTGTTCTGACCACTTAAGGGAAACATGTAGGTTAAGAGAGATTAACATGCTATAGGACAGACAAAATGTACCAATCTAATAAAACCAAATGTACATCCTTAAAGGACATTTTCAGATTTATTTTATACAAGACATCCATGATAGTTTTTTAATTTGTATCATTCTATGTTCTATATTAGTACATATTATTTTATGCGGAGAATGAGCAAAGAAAAACAAGCCTATGTTATATAAGTTCATTATTAATAGAACTGAAATGCTAAGAGCAAGACAAATATCACGTCTGGCTTTTAAAAAGCAGAAGACACATTTATGAAGTACATTGTATGTACTTCACTTATAGAGTTTTTAAAACTCTATAAGTCAATACTTCATTTATAGCCTTCTTGTTATTGTTTATTAAGAATAAAGCATTGAAATTTGAAGTTCACTTGGGCTGGTCTTCATCAATAACAATTATATATATATATACATATAACAATTATATATATATATATATATACATATATATACAATATAACAATTATATATATATATATATATATATTTCTCTTTTTAGCTACTTAAATAATGAATCAACCATATCAGATAAATTTAGTTCATTTTGATATTAATAATTTATGTTATAAAGCCAAGGTCAGTTGAAATGCTAAATAGGATATAGTCACTAAATATTATTTGCCAGGTGGACAAAATCGAATACTAAAATAAAGAAGTACTTAGACATAAAGTTTATCATATTGAAGTATAAACAAAATAAAATGCCATTCGATATTTCTTTTGTCCTGGAATCCTATATTATTGAATTTTGCAATCTCCCCTTATTGTCACTAACAAACTTTATTGTAACCTTAGGGAATAAACATATATGATGGTCACAATAACATCTGATACAAAAAATTCATAAAAATTATTCCTATTATTCCATCACTAGCAGATTGTGTGTATGTGTGTTCGTGTATGCGCATGTGTGTGTGTGTGTGCGTGTGTAGGTAAGAGGGTAACAACAGAGTTAATATAATTTGCTTTGACATGCTACTTGGAAATGTATTTATAAAAAGGAATATTGGAATGAGTCAGTGTTCTCTGGAAACAGAATTTATCCCTTGGGGTCTTCCCCACTATTGGGTAAGTTGGTTCCTTACACATTAATTATTTCATACCTCTGATGACTCATGCCTGTAAATGTCAGCACTGAATCTAAGACAAGCTTTCAAACATTGGAAGAACATTATGTGAATTAAAAAGGGAAACTTTTCAAAAAGTGCTGCAACTTACATATTTTTGACTGTGGCTGTTTAAAGTATCTTTCTTCCAATCTAGCTGGAAGATATTATTTTCATATCCATATGAGTCACAGAAGCTCAAAACACATCCACTTTTTCTCTGCAATCATCTGAGCAATTCATATTTTTCATGCATGACAACAAATGTGTGTCTTTAGCCCTTGACTTTGCCTGACCAGTACTGCGAGTCTAAGGTTAGGTCTCTGGAACACCAATCTCACAGATGTTGATAATAATACCATTATGGTTGAGGGATATTTGCCAATGAAGTATCAGGCACTAGATTGTGACGTGATGTAAACACTTCAGTAGAAGAAAATAAGAAACTGTGCATGGTAGTAGGCACCTGTAATCCCAGTGGTGGGGAAGCTGAAAACAAGAGAATCACAACAGGTCCTATGTACACTATGTAACTATGACATACTACAGACCCTTTAGACCCTGTGCTAAATACATTATTTTAAAAAAGTAAATTACTCTACAGTTTTACATGTTCACTTTTTAAAAATAATTTTAATAAAATTTTAGTATTAGCTGGATAACACACAGAATTTTTTTTTTTTTTTTTAATACTGGGTTAGACTGCTGTGAGGGTACGGCTGTCACAGCATGTAGTGCTGGTGATTGACTGTGGTCCGTGTGGTTGCCTAAGCTTTCCTAAGCAGGTGCTTTAGACTACTGACCCATCTCATAGGCTCTCCATGAACATTAAACATAAACCTTTCTCTTCATTTCTTTTCCGATTATTTTTTCCTCTTCTACTACTATGAAGCTGATAAGTGTGTTTGGGTAATTGTCATAGTCAAAGTCTTGCAGAGCTTTCTTTACTTCCAACTATTGAAATATTTCAAACTTGAAATATATCCATAGTTATATGCAGGTAAAATGGTATAATAGTCAAAAGCTACAGCTAAGACATTTTTCAGCTCAGAAGTGTATTGTCACATAGGAATTCTCTTTCATTTCATAGACAACATCTTTACCACTGCTAAAGAATGGAACATTGATTATATTATCCTACTTTTCCTTTGCATTTTATGGAAAGAAGAAAGGCGCTGGCTCTTTCTGTAACATTTGCTTTGGAACAATATCAGTGCCATTATAATACCAAATAGCGTTGGAGATTCATGTGTATAATACATAGATAGAGACCTGGCTCAACAAGTGCTAGAACCAATACATATATTTATAATGTATGATTGAAATATCATGTATAAGAATCTTAGCCCGAGGTAATAAATTGAAATCCTGAATTCTAGTGGGAAATGTTTGCATGGTTAGGAGACAAGTGCTAAGATATACAAGTACCTGGTCAAAAAGATATCTTGAATTTATTTGAAAAACTTCCTAGGTATATTTTTTGCTTGTTATAAATTATAGATTTTACATATTAATATATACACAAATCCAGGTAATTATGAATCATTTTAAACTAAATCATATGTGAGAGACCTTTTCAATTGAAAACAGCAGTGCCAAAAATGATAAATTGAAATATTCCTATCTTTCTTTGTTATGTCACAGAATATGTGGCAATGTCTCTGCACTGAGCTGCATCTCACATCTTTACCTTATTTTTAAACATGTTTTCAATTTATGAAAGGGTTTCCCTAAGTTACCAAATTGCCTTGTTGGGTATTGCACTTATAATCCTCCTGTCTCAATCTTCTAATGTGTCTGGAGTTACAGGAGTGTGTCTTCACACCTCAATGTCTATCTTAATGATTTCTCATGAAAGTGAGAAATTGAGAAAGATATGACTGGGAGACTTAGCCAGGGTCCCTTTTTATAAACACTCCTATAGTGTATTGGACAATATTGCAGGACAAGAGCACTGAGAAGACCTTGTAGGAACCATAATAAACTGCCTCAAGTTCATGCCTGAATGTAAATTTTCTGAGTGATTAACATCTCAATTTGAAAAAGAGCAATTTTTAGGATGATTACATTTGAACACAAACAGAAATATTGTGCCAAATGTCAGATATAACTTTAATGGGGGTACGAGTAACATCAAACATAAATTAGAACTCTCTCATTTAGTAAGTAAAAATAGACAAAAATAGAATTTGTTTTCCACTGGAAGGAGAAAGACAAGATTTAAGTACAAGATAACATACACATATATTTTTAACAGAGCCTTTTATATCGCACTTCTTCTGTGCCAGGCATGATTTTAAGAACGTTATAAATGCTAACTGGCATAAATAACTTATTTGAAAAAGTAACTCATTAAAATTAATATTCTTGGAACATAACCATGCTTTGATAAAAATAACTGTTCCACAAAAAACTACAAATGAATTTGCTGTATGTGGGAGCTAGAGACTAGAATATTGGAAAGACAAATTCTGTACTTGTTTCCAAGAAGAGTAAGGACTTAAGTAAGAAACATGATAAATGCAAAAGAAAAGGAGATTATTTCATTGTAAATTAATGCATATAATAAAAAAGAACACAATAAAAGTGGCTGATATTTTTAAAGCACATATGTCCAGGCTACTTTGTTTTAGTTGTGTACTACTGAGATACAATTCGAGTGCCTTTCTTTGTATAAGACATGGATGAGAGATATTACAGTTTACATGGAGCTCAGAGTTCAGAGCTTGTATTTGGTACAAGTTAGCACTTAATGGTAATAGTGGTTAGGAATGTTGAATATATTTCCAATGATCACTGACTTTCAAATAAGAGGTTCATCTTTGTACAGTTTCTTGTATGGAGGTTCTTTTCAATAAGCTGTCTATCACAAGGTTATTCACTTGGTTGTGCTATTTTCTGGGTCCTTTAAAGATTTTGACTGGCCTTGTCAGATACTAAAGTTACATTTTTTTGTTATATAGGTCTAGAAGCAACTTGGCTTAACAATCCAGCAGAAAAGTTAAACACAAAGTATAAAAGGTAAAGCCAGATTTCACTCAGCACCAAGTCCGGGCACATGAGTGTCGCTGCTTTGGGCCCACCAAAAACTCATTCTGCATAGCAACCAGGCCTGATGTGTGAGTAAGGCCACCCTGGGTCCAACACAAACCCACTTGACCCAGCAAAAAGCCTGGCATGTGAGTGGAGTTTCATCCATGAGAGAGGCCCAATGTGGAAAACTGCCACAGAACTCCCTGCAGAGAGACTAGAGACAAGACCCACCCAGCTTATCCAGTATCAGAACATCTTGCCTGAATGTCACAACACTTTCACCTCCAAAAACAGCAGCAGAAAGAAGTGGAGCTCAGCAGCAAGACCCAAGCCAAACCGATCTGGGTGAGTTTGAACTTGCTAGATCCAGATCTGGTGCTAAGGTAAGATCTCCATCAAAGCTCTATACTGAAGGTCAGAAGGCAGGGCTATACGAAATGACAAAGAAAAGGAACAAAATGAACTATCAGGCCCCAAGGTCACTCAGAACAAGTACAGGAGACAATACCATAGAAGAAATTGGAAACCCCATACTGGAAATCTCTGAAATAATATCATCTGAAGTAAGGAAACAACTGCAGAAAGGTATACAGGAAATCAGATCAGACAAATTTTCTGAAGTTAAAAAAATACATATATTAAAAGAAGTACTATGTGCTTCTAAAGAAGACACTGATAAAAAAATAGAGGGAGATAGAAAAATGATGGAATCCTTGAATGAGCAATATAGGAAGGTAAGAGAATGTACGAAGCAGATTCAAAGTACTATACAGGAAATTAAAACTCAATCACAGGTTTGCAAAACTATTTCAATGAAAGTGAAAATAGACTTTCAGATCTTAAAGACACCATTGCTGCTGATAACGAGGTAAGAAAAGAAAGCTTAGAAACAACTAGGATGCCAGGCTGCAGTGGTACATGCCTGCAGTCCCAGCACTTGAGAGGCTGAGGCAGAAAGATTGATGTGAGTTTGAGACCATCCTGGGCTACAAAATGTGAGCTAAAGGCCAGCCTGAACTGCATAGTGAGACCCTGTCTCAAAAAGACAAAAAAAAAAAAAAAAAAAAAAAAAAAAAAAAAAAAAAAAAAAAAAAAAAAAAAAAAAAAAAAAAAAAAAAAAAAAAAAAAAAAAAAAAAAAAAAAACTAGGATTCAAGGAAAAATAATTCAACATATGCAAGATGATGCAGAGACGAACAACATAAGACTAATAGACTAATAGGCATCAGTGAGAAAGAAGGAGTCCTTACAAATGATTTTAAAAGACTATGGGCACAAATAATAGCAGAACACTTCTCAAACACAGGGAAACACTTTGACATTCAGGTAACTGAAGCATAGAGAACTCCAAATAACATCAACCTAATTAAAACCACACCCAGACATATAATAATCAAGATTCCAGAAATTCAGCATAGGGACAGTATACTAAAATCTGTTAGAAAAGAAACAGATCACATTTAGAGCAAAACCCATTAGAATAATGGCAGATTTTTCCAGACAAATCATCAAGATCTTTCCAAACAAACGATCAAAGTACTTCAAGTATCTCAAGAAAACAAATTCCAGCCCTGACTGCTATAACCTACAAAATTCTGTTTCAAGTTCAGTGAAGAAGTGAAATACTTCCATGACAAAGGACGGCTGAAGAATTTCATGACCACAAAGCCAACCATATATAGACTAATAAAAGACTTTCTGGAGAGGGATCAAAATGACCACAACTCCATGAAGGAGAATGGAAACAATCTATCAAATAGGGCAAACATTTAAACACAGGAGAAAAAGAGGTATACAAAAGCAGTCTTTCAGTTATTCTTTCGAATATAGCAGCAGAATATATCCATCACCATACTCTACAAATGGACCTCTTCTGCACCCTGTGCATCATGATTCTATCTTGCTGTACAGGACGGAGAGCAAGGAAATAGCAGTAGCTAACTCCCAGAAGTGATACCTGGCCACGAGTAAGCATCATGGACACTGTCCATGTACACGACATACTAGAAGTTTGCGTGATATCCTAACTCCAAACTGTTAGAAGTTCTGGACATATATTTGCCATTCCAGTGTCTATGTTAACTTTTATTCTTAGTAGTTCCTTACTAACGTGGGAAGATTTTCTCAGGTGTTATCTTTGTATATATTAATCTATTCACATACTATGCAAGTACTATGAATTGATTACAGATTTGCACATATGATACACAATATTCTAGCCTCTAATTTCTCATAATTTGATATGAATATTAGACTGCTGTTTTGAAATATTTAATTTAATTTTAATTAGTATTTAATTAATTTTCTGAATATTATTTAATTATACTTTTTATGATTCATACAATGTTTGACTTACAATCTCCTTATATGATGTGGTATGATATTTTCTTAGTTTTAGAAACTTAAAAAAAATATATACACACACAAACACACATACACACAAACACATAGAAGTAGAATAGGTATACAACTATGAGAATAAAAGTTTGTAGTAATAATGTTTAGACATGATATATCATGTCTGCATCTTGTCCTCTGAATATCTACTATGAAGACAACAATATTCATGGTACTCATTATTGTAGCCATCCTACTAACTTGTTTTGAAGCTGATTCATTGCCATTTTATCTTTCTTTCTCATTAAAATGAATAAAAATAAAAATAAAGTAAAATAAAAGTAAAGCCAAATTAATATGTTGAGCTGTAAAAGGCTCCAGTCAACAGTTTCTAACATTAGCAGTTATGCTCACAATCCACTATACTGAACTATATATACAACTACTATCTCGTTTTAAAGAAAAATATTTGCATTAATAATGTTTAGAAAAGTTATCATGTCTGAATCTTATACTCTGAATACTACTTTAAAGACAACAACATGCATTGTATTATTATTTCTCAATTCAACAAATACAGGTGGAGTGAGAGTTGAAGAGGGGAGAGAATTAGGGGACAGGGGATGAAAACAGTGTGAGAAATCATATTCATGTACCATTACTGCAATCCTGGAGGAGGTGCCATTATTCAGAATTATCTTTATCTATATCCCTTCAAAGTATCCTGGGAGAACTGTCCTGCACAATGTACTCAGAAAAAGAAGTTCCTGCTGCTTTGGATTTGGCCATTCTCACCGATATATAATATGTTTGTATTTTTAAATTTTTAGTTCTTTCATGATTATGATGGCGAAAGTTTTTTTCTTATATTTAGTGTTCACTTTCTTGTATTTATTCTTTGGAAAGTTCAGTAATATTCAGTACTTTGGCCGTTTTTAAATGAAATCTTTCTTTCTTTCTTTCTTTCTTTTCTTTCTAAAATTTTTCTTTCTTTCTTCGAATTTCAGGAGTGTTTAGAATATTTTGGTAGCACTACTACATCATAGTTCTCTGTAAATAATTCCCCAGACTCTGATTTGCTTTCTCTTTTGGCATTGCCATTCATAGAGCAGAAGTATTTCAATTTAATGAATTCCAGCTCATTATTTCTTTTATAGATCCTGTCTTTGTTTTTATATCTAAAATGTCATCATTATGCCTAATGTCATCTAGGTACTTTACATTAACTTCTAGAAGATTTTTACTTTGCATATAAGCCTAATCTACTCTAAATTCATTGCTGTGAGCTGTCCAGCTGGTCTAGTGTTATTTTTTAAAAGGCAATCTCTTTCCTCTGTCATATTACCTTTATTGTTTTGTCAAAGGTTACCTAACTATATTCATGTGAGTGTACTTCTGACTCTGAGGAAAGTGAGTCTGATGAAACTACAGTGACTGAACATATTTAATTTCTCAATAATGCTCACAGTAATTTTATAGCTAAGTAAGTACTTGCCTCTCTTTTTTTAGAGGAGAAAATTGTGCCAAAATGATTGAAATCTTTCCCCAACTGAACTCACTACATTTATAAAATAGCTGGATTTTAAAACCAGGTAAAGATGTGGTGGAGTCTTTTTTCTTCATCGGCTTGTTCCTTAGCACCTTGTTTTGTATTTAAATTTTCACGAAAAATAGACAATTTAAATCAGTTCCTTCTTCCCCGAATAAAAAAGGTTCCACACATTTAGAACAATGGCAGCAAAAGTAATGACAAGAAGTTTGAACTCACCCTTTATTTTCCAGTTTGCAGATTTATTTTAAAACTGTTGATAAAGTTTCAGGAACATTCTCTACCAAGATATCATCACCTAAATGGATACCGTTTTAAACGGTAGGTCATGAGGGTGAAATCTTGACTATATAAAACCAAGAACCTTAACATGTGAATGCTAAGTGATTGTTTTGCTGTGGTTTAAAGAGATATTTAGAATATCACT
Source organism: Myocastor coypus (assembly GCA_004027025.1). Classification (NCBI taxonomy): domain Eukaryota; kingdom Metazoa; phylum Chordata; class Mammalia; order Rodentia; family Myocastoridae; genus Myocastor; species Myocastor coypus. Next base: position 9,212 of record PVJA010021272.1, read on the forward strand.
TTACTCTCTTTGAAAGCAAATAAAGTATATTTGGAAAGAAAAGTAAATAATTATATATTCCTTAGCAGCAGTTTTCAATTTCCACCTAACATGTCGTAGTACAAAAGCCACCAAATTATGTTTAGGTAGTAATGCTTCATTTATTTTCAAGTAATTATTCAAACCTGTATGACAAATCCTTCAAATACTTTGTTGAAATATCCTTAAGCCTTTAGAAATCAAGAAACATTTAAGAATTATATGAAATGTATTTCATTTATGTACTTTGAATAAATGTGAAATTTCCAAATAATTGTATTACCACGTATACTCAGTGGTAATACTGACTGAAGTAATGTCTATGCTATGACAATAAGATTTTCTATTGAGCTTTGGTAAGGCTTACTGAAAACATATTTTCTAGATACTTTGTTAAGATAGTAACAGGCACTTTAAATGTAAGATAAATAAAGAAAAAAGCATACTTTACATAAGAGAAGCTGAGATTTTCTATTTTCTTCATAATCATTTTTGGTGATATATGAACTCATTTTAAGTCTTGTTCTTGTGAGCAATAATATTTTGTTTCAGATAGAGACATTGTCTTTCTTTCTTTTCTTTTCTTTTTTTTTCTTTCTTTCTTCCTTTCTTTTTATGTTGTATTTTGGGGAAGGGTTTACAGGGTATTCAGCATCTCACTACTAGACAGGACTCGTAGTGATCCGCCTGTTTACAGCTCCCAAAAGCTGGGATTACAGGTGTGTGCCACTAGCCGAGTCTGGATAGCCATCTCCATGCACTCCAGCAATGGAGGCCAGCACAACAATCCCAGGGATTTAATCCACTGAGCTATTTGGCTGTCCTGTGTTTCTCTTTTCAGAAAGCTACTCATCCTAAATAAAACAAAGTTTCTAAAATGACAGTTTGGGTTTCTTCCTTTTCATAACTCAAAGCTTTATTTTGGAAAGAGTGAAATAGCATGAAGGGAGATAAATTTCTATGCTGAAAGAATTCTACAGCCACTTTCCTACAAAAACAAGCAGATAATTAAAGATGGTACCGTTGTGCAGAGATCAACACTGACAAGAACACAAACCGAAACTTTTATAGCTTATACCTCTGTTTATTTAAAGGCTGTCCAACTCTGTAAACTTATGATATTGTTTTGTAGATTAACCTAGTAAGTCTATCATTATTTAGGATGAAAACACAACTTAGTCATTCAGTAACTGAGAATTCTCCCTTTTTAAATAACTTAGTACAGTATCCCCAAACAACAGCCCCAGAAAGTTTATAACATGATTTCTTACCAAAAATAGATCAGCTGTAAGGAAAACAGGAAACATAGTACAAGAGTCAACCTTAATGAGTTTTCTGACTCATCTCTTCCTGTGACTCATTGTCTCGAAACAACTTCTATCTGAAAGCCCTTGTTGTGAGACAGTAGGCAAAGGTAGGTCTAATGGATCTCTTAAGTAGTCGAAGATATCAGTTCTTTGTTAGGTCTGTCTAGGTCACATTATAAAGAGTGAAATCCTTCCTTAATGCCATCTCTTTTCTGCTTTGTGTTTAATTCCTTCCTTTTAAATATTCTTAGTGTTCATTTCAAATCTTGTTTCACTTTCTGCACAGGATCAGTAGAAACATGATGTACGTGATGTTCTAATACAGACCTAAACACAACATATATGTAGTAGAGGATGTGTTTGGTGATGTTTAAGGTTAAATAATGTCATAAAAGTTGCACAGATGTTCATTAGTGGTGACTAATTGAAAAGCCAATGGTTCTTAGATCATTAGAGTATCCTGCCACTGTGCTAAAGTAAGTGATTATTTGCGTGAAGAATGTCCTTTGTGTTGAAGGTAGGATATTTTATCAAGAACTCCTGAAGGTGTCCTTAAACTTCCTATACATAAATGAGACTGTCCTGAGGGTCTCATTGGTGAGACACTAATATGTTATAAAAATTTCCCAAATGATCATAATAAATATTTAAGGCATGTATTAATATTGCATAATAAATATGCTATTTCTTGAGTAAACACCAATGTCAGTTGAAATAGACTGAACTTGTATAACTGGGGTGAATGTCTTCTAATCCTAATAGGGGTCATGCCTTCCCTGACAGATGTATGTCGAACTGCAAGGAAGTGTAGATACTCCGGGACATCTCTTAGCCTAGGTTTCAGTTTTAAACAGCTATGCTCATCAAGATTCTGCTTGTGTGGAGAAAAATTTCAAATGAACAGAGTTATGGACCAGAGATCTTTGTGCCTATCTTTTCCTTCCGCTACACTATATTACCTTTATAGTTCTTTCTAAAAGCTATATTGTCCTTTAGCAGTAGCACTAAGTGGGATACTTACATTCTTGAGCATGGGTTCTCTAAGTTGCTCTTTTTCACTCTATTTCTGCTCTTCTCTTTTGAGGGAAACTTCAAGCTTAAGATTTCTTTTTTTTTTTTTTGTGCTGGAATTTCCAAGTAGCAATAACCATAAGAGATGCTGTGATTTGAGTTTTTGAGAAGTCTTCATTATTCAGAACTTAGTCCATTACCATGGACAGCCAAAGGCAATCTGGTTCTCATTTTTATAACTTTCTGGATGACTTGTAACTGAAGTACTTTTTTTTTTTTTTTTTTTTTTTTTTTTTTTTTTTTTTTTTTTTTTTTTTTTTTTTTTTTTTTTGTCTTTTTGAGACAGGGTCTCACTATGCAGTTGAGACTGACCTTGAGCTCACTTTTGTAGCCCAGGCTGATCTCGAACTCACACCAATCCTCCTGCCTCAGCCTCCCAAGTGCTGGAATTACAGGCATGAGCCACCACCTACTTTGTCATAGTAAATGAATCCTGTCATTGGCTACCTCAAATGCTTCTCTGCTTTCATTGGAGACATAGACGAACAGTGCAAAAAGCAGAAAATTCAATGAATTTCATACCGTAGGCTAGTTAAGAAACAGTAGAAACACCTTAGTTCAAACTGATTTATGCTTCACAGAAGGTCTTTCCATTTTCTTCTGTCCCTGGGGACTCCAGGCTCCAAAAGGAACAGAGGACTTGGCTTGGGTCTTCATACCCTCCTATGTGCTTCCCGAACAGAGCTGTGCTATGACATGGAACTTAGTTTCTGCTCAGAATCAAAGTGAAGGTGGAAAACAGATGCTATTAAAAACATTTCACTATACAGATACACATCACAGTGTGTGCAGTACCCAACCCTACCAATGGACTCAGTTTCTAGTAACAATAGCATTCAAAAGCATCCTATAAACTTGGCTTCATTCTCTTCTCTTTTAATGGATTCCTTTTGCCTTGCTTATTCAGGTGGAGAAATACTGAAGGGTGAGTTTCCAACAGATGTTGAAGTACTTATTCTTTTCCACACTGACCAAATGAATGTCTTGATTTAAGGTCTAGAGTGTATTTCTCATTACTCAGCACTTTGGGAAGCAGCAAATGTTTCTATGCACCTGAGGCCTGTGGAGGTTTAGACACACTAAAGAGGCTTTCTTGATTGCATAATCAGAATGCTCCCTAGACTGGCCACTCAGCATCAGCTGGCACAATGAGCAGTACAGACATTGGCAAGGTGGAGAGTGAGCCTCTGGCCCTATGTGTCCCCCTTGGCCCTTCCCACTGTCTCCATTCCCTTAGGTCATTGTCAGTAAAGATGGAGAAGACCATAAGTGACAAATTCAAAGTCATCAACTTTCTTTGGGATAAAGTTCAGTAAAAATTAAATTAGATGGCATAATATTAAAGATAAGTATGGGATATACATTGTGTCTTGTTGTCCCCTCAAAATCTCATGCAGTCATGGGGTGTGGACTTCTGGAGTTTGAGACTAACTCATGATGCATTGGGATTATGTGTTTTAGTACTGCTGGGATTATGGATTTTAGTGCTGCAGGGATTATGAGTGTGGCCTGAGAAGAAAGCTGCAGATCCCCAAATTCCAGACTGGCAGCAGTGGCAACACCAGGTTCCAAAATGGTTCTGGCATGCAGAATTTGTTTCTGGGAATCAGGGTCAGAATACTCAGTGATCTAGGCCCTCAACTCCTACACCCAAGACAGAAAGAAGCCTGGCTACTACTTCAGCTGGAGGCAGACCTTGGCATCATCCACATAGCATTGCTTTTTTTTTTTTTTTTTTTTTTTTTTTTTTTTGAGACAGGGTGTCGCTGTGCAGTTCAGGCTGGCCTTCAGCTCACTTTTGCAGCCCAGGCTGGTCTCAAACTCACACTGATCCTCCTTCCTCAGCCTCCCAAGTGCTGGGATTACAGACGTGTGTTTTAGGCATATTCAGAATGCAAGAGTTGTGAGATTAAGAAGGCTTCCACCTTGATATCAGAAGAAGGCCTGGGAGGAGACCAGACAGTGTGTCCCTGTGAGGGCAGTGTGTGAAGCAGAGAGTGAGAAGGCAATTTCATGGAAACTGCAGAAGTTTAGAAAAGCCAGGAACATGGATCACCTAAGGAAAACTTCAAAGAGGAAGCAAAGTCAGTCTAAGAAAGAAGCCACTGAAGTTACCACCAAGAGTGCCTTGGGATGGAGCGATGTAAGGCCTTTGAAGCTCTCAACTTAGTGCAGACTGTTTCAGATGCTCCAATTGAAACTATGTGATTTAATATTTGCCCTGTTGGATTTTGGACTTGTGTTGGCACCAGTGTTTTGTATTACTCTGTTGTTTATCTTGTGCCTTTGAATGTTCAATGTGTTTAACTTTTCTTTTGTGCAGGAGCTGACAGTGAAGAGTTTGTCTTGGACCTTGGAGGAGACCTGGGACTTGGACTTTTTAGCAATGCTGAAACTGTTGGGACTTTTGTAACTCTTAGAGATGGACTAAAATATCTTTTGCACAAAGGGATGTTCGTGAGACTATGAGGGTCCAAAGGTGGAATGTTATGGTTTGCGTCTAGCTTTCCCCCTAAAGCCTCATGTAGTCATGGGGCAGGGACTTCTAGAGTTTGAGACTAACTCATGATCCACTAGGATTATATGTTTTAGTACTGCTGAGATTATGGAGTTTTGTACTGCAGGGACTATGGGTGCATCCTGAGGCAGATAGCCTGAATGTATTATGAGAAAGACAGAGAAACAGACTCTTGCCTCTGTTGCTCTTTGTTGCCTCTGCTGCAGTTGTTTTGCTTCCAGGAACTGCTGCCCTCTGCCATGTGACAGTCTGCTTTGGAGCTAGCCAAGTATTAACTGAAATCTCCAGTAACTGTGAGCTAAATAAACTCATCCTTCTTTCATTTTGGGAGTCAGGTATTTGTCTCAGCAATGAGAGAAGAATAACTAAGATGGTATGTTTCAGCACTCTTGTTTTTTGGAATTGTATTTTAGGGGATCCTTGATGATGATACAGGTATCACTTAAAAGTCAAACCAAAAGGTTCATATTGAAAAGCTACATTGATGGACTTGATAAGCTTAGAGTACACTGAAGTTAGCACCAAGTAGACTCTTTTGGATCTGGAAATAAGTTGAATTTTATCCAGAAACTTTTATGAACATTTCTGTTTTGCTGTTGAAAATATTTCTATGAAAGTATAGGATCCAAAGTTTTCATGAGTGAATTTAAAATTATTTTAATACACTGGATTCTCAGCCTTTAGAAGTTAAATTACTTAAAAACAATATTTTAAAAAATAATAAAACAATGTTTTCATATTTTTTGTGCAAAGGAACAATTAAACATTGAACTTTTAATGGTCATACATAAAATAGATATAAATAATCAGATGTATTGCTATGTGACTTATAATTCAAGAAAGTTAAGTTAAATATTCTTAAAATGTAGAAGTGGACTATTGAAAAGAAATATGGGGCCTGGGGAGATAGCTCCGAGGCACAAGTGCCTGCTGGGCAAGTGCAAGGTCGTGAGTTCGAACCCTGGTCCCACAAAAAAAAAAAAAAAAAAGAAATATGAATGAAAATTTCAGTAAGTTAGAAGATGGCCACTTAAATTATAAAATGAATGCCTTATTACAGGAACTATTATTTAATTATTTAAGAAATATGTCTAGGCCCAGCGGGATGGCTCAGTGGTCTAAAGCGCCTGCTTGGGAAAGCTTGGGTGGCTTCAGGGACCGCGGTTCGATCCCCGGCACCACATGCTGTGCCAGCCCTGCGCTCGGGGCGGGCTGAGCCAGCCATAAAAATGAGTGAATAAACAAATAAAGGTTCTGAAACAAGAAAAAAGTAAATAAGTAAAATTTAAAAAAAAAATTCTTAAAAAAAAAAAAAGAAAGAAATATGTCATTGTGCTATTTATTATTGTGTTATTCCTTTAAGGGACTAAGTGGCTTTTCTTCAGGTTTATTTTTTTCCATAATATTGTGTGTGGTTGGTTTTTATTGATTATTAAAATGTACTTATTAAATTCGTACATACTATATTTCTATTTATATAGCTCTTCAATTTTTGAAAATGTTATCATACTTTCATCATTAAAATTATTTTTCTTTGGAAAATTGCAGCCTTATTTTATATTGAGGAGAATAATATAGTTGGAATTTTTTTCCTAATTTATAGTAAATATTTCTTCAACAAGGTGAAGTTATGTACAAAATGATTGGATTTCAAACTACTCTATTGTTTCATTTTCTAAACTCTTTCTCAAATTCTGTTAAGAGCTCCTTGAGCATATGAGTCAGACTGTATTTACACTGGAATTTTCTGCATGTATTTCAGCCCCTGGTCAAAGACTACATGTGCTGATTGGATCTCTGCTTTTTGAGTCTCTATGTCTCCTGCATTTCTTTATAATGGAAATGTCAGTTGCCTTGCATGGACATTAGAATGAATGTAAGTTAAAAGCATATTTGATAAATTAAAGAATTGCAACTATAAAATAATTTGTATTATGTTATACTTTACTATGCAAATTCCCCTCATCCTTCAACACTCAAGTAAAACCACTTATTTTCTCCAAAATGATCTAGTTATTCCAGGATATAATTATTTCTTCCTTTCCACAACTCCAATTTTTTTCTGTTTAGGTAGCATTTAAATTAAAAATAAGATCATGAAGTTTCAGAGACAAGAGAGATCCTCCTCTAATACCTGTCTTGTGAAAGAACCTGAGGCCCAAAGCAATGTGGTAAAATAATGGAAATTTTTTGGCTACCAAACAACCATTCACGTGATTATTTGTGAAGAGAAACTGATATAGAATGTAAACTACATATCACATTATTTCTACGTAAAATAAATGGACATTAAATTTCTCTGGAGAACTGTTTTGTTTTAGGCTTGATCACGGTATGTGTGCCATATTGATTCTGCAACATACTTGTTCATTCTTGAAGATGTTGCAAATAAATTAAGCACCAGGGAAAACCTCCTGCAGAGAGACACTTCTATTTTAGCAGATGGCATTATTTTCATTTTTGTGAGCAAAGAGTGAAGCCATCGAGCGTGACTAGCCTCCACTGCACTCTCAAGAAAATCCACATCAGCAGTTCATTTTCCTATCATGTTTCTCCCTTTGTGTGGAGGAGGAACAACCATATGTTTATTCAAAACTGATCTCTTCGCGGTTTTTAATCTAAAGCCTTTTCTGACTTCTCCAGTGCTTTACTGGAGAAGACATTATTCCAGTTTCTTCTGAATGTTTTGTCTTCTCCTTACCTAGGTACCATATATCTTACTGCCGTCTCCAGTTAATGTTTCTGCCTCAGTGACTTGGCTAATGTTGTAATGGCTTGTTCTTTCTTCTTCTTGAAAATGTCTCAATATAGTGTTTATGTTTCTTTCACTTTTGATTCCTTAGGTTGCCTAACCTGCTTAATCAGACATGAATCCACATTTTCAGAAATTGAAACTCACATGCAAATGGGGGGCTTTGGCTCACTGGTTTCATGATAAAGCTGCTCTTGCGTGTAAAATTATCTGTTTGCCAACTAGGAAAGAGCACTTTCATTAGGATTGCGAAATACTTGATAGGAGTTAAGAACAGTGATTTCTTTCAGAAAATTGTTTAATGAATTACAAATCTTGCATTCGCCTTCTTATCCCACAGGGTTTCCAAGCTGTTGATTCTTTGTTATCTAGCAATAGTACTACTGATGAGGGTTGTCTTGTGATTTTTCATTTTTTGATCACAGTTCCTGCTCTCAAGAGAAAAACAAAACAAAATTTAAAAAAATCACAACAATAAGAAGAAAACAAAAGCTACCTAAATTTTGCACTCTTTTAAGTACATTTAATATCCTGAAATTCAAAAAAAAAAGATCTCAGTGTGTTTCCATTTACAGATATTATTTCTTGTTTGATAAATCTTTAATAATACAAATAATTATAAGGTTTGCTAACTCTTGGAAATTTACTTGATTTTTACTTTCTATTTTTACTTCTCAAAATTGTGAAACAAATTCAAAAAACCAATCAGAGCAATAACAAGAAATTTCTGTAGGGTATCATATGCATATAAATATATCCAAGGCCAACCACATAGTTCAGCAGATTAAAGCATCTCTTTAGGCAGACTCAGCATTTGGGTTTTGATTCCCAGAGTGCTATCTGGGCCCTGTCCCCAGAGCTCAGTGAGACACAATTGAAACTGGGTGTGGTGTTGCACACCTGTAATCCCAGCTCTTGGGAGGCTGAACACAGGTGGATTTTTACGGATGTGACCTATGTAGTGAGACTCTGTAGACCCTGTAGACTAGGTACTAAATAAAAAAGAAAGAAAGAAAAAAAAGAAGAAAAAAAAGAAAATTTTATAAAATTGTTAAAACATATAAGGGAATATGACATAGTTATGCTTAGAAAGACTGCAGAAAACAGTAGAAAGTAACACTAATGTGGATCAATTTTAGAATAACTTGCTATTTAATTAAAATACAGTACATGTAATATATTGAAAATCTACACTTAGATAAATTTTGAAATATAGACAAACATAAAACCATCCTATAAATAAAATATTTAGTAGGGTAAACACTTCATAACTTTAATCAACTAGAGATCAAATATAAATTGCGCTCATCCTGAACACCTATGGAAAATGTATCATGACCTTATTCCCTAAACAATACAGTAGGATAAAAACTGCACAGTGTCTATACTGTATTGGGCATTATGAGCAATACAGAGCTAATTTTAAATGCATGGATGTATAGAGGCTCTACAAAAACTCTATGACTCATTTTTGTAATATTAAGCCTGCTGTTATTTAGATTACATAATGATCACATCCATTATAGGGAATTTGTGTATGATGTATCTTTTTTTTAAGTTCTTCCACATTTTATTGTATAGTATCATGTTTTTTATTTCTCCTTGTTACAAGTGCATGCTTTGATTGCTAACATTTCAGAAGTCAAATTACGAAGGCAAGGGTTTAGGCTGAAGTGTATTACTTGAGTATTTGTACAACTGTTAAAAAATATGAATGAATGAATTTTTGTTGTTTTCAGAATGAACCAGTTGTAATCTGTCACTGATATACAAAGGGGAAAAACAGGGAAAAAGTAATAGATTGTGGTACATGACAGAAAAGAACAGAATCTAAACTGTCATGATACTAACAGTTACCATGCATTTAGCATTTCACATGTAACTACAAATTTATTAAATTTCAAGAGATTTGCTAAACATGCTAATGATCTATGCGTGCCCTGACAAGTTGTCACCAAGTTTTAGGAATCCTCTCCCGTTTTGATTTTTTCAAAGCATTTTTATTATAAAATTTCAAGGGCAAAAAGCCAGGGAGCTAGCTTAGTAGAATAAGCACTTGCCTGGCAAGCTCAGGGTCCTGAGTTCAATACCCAGTACTGCAAATAAATAAAATAAAATAAAATAAAATAAAATAAAATAAGTAAAATAAAATAAAATAACAAAGACATTAAACATTGCAGAGAATATAAAGTACGCCAGAATACATCATTTCCAGTGTATGTCCCACCACTAGGCATGTCACAGTTCCATTCAGGACAAGATAGCCAAGTTTTTTTCTTTAAAAAAACGTTCATAGGCAGATTTTTTTTTTTACAGAATATTGATACTTTATCGCTGTACGTAATGTGGCGTCTCATTCACTAGACTTAAAAATGGACCATTCATAAGTATTTAACTCAGCAAGCCACAACCAAAACTTGATTTATCAACAAAACTCCTAAATATAAACAGCAAAAAAAGATAGGAGTAGTTATTCCAGTATTTTTAAACTTAAAGAAAAGAAAGGGAAAAGAAAGGAAAAGGAACGAGTTCACTGCTAAGCCAAGAGGTAAGCACTGTAATGGAAAGAAGGCAGGCAAGCACACTGAAGAAAGCTGAGGCGTTTTTAACAAATTTGCAACATATTTTTTTTCTTTTCTTTTTTTTTTTTGAAGACTACCTAATTCAGTGTTTGTTTTTATTTTTTAATTTATTTATGTTATGGCCAGCTCAGCCTTCCCTGGGGTGGGGCTGCGCAGCATGTGGTGCCGGGGATGGAATCATGGTCCCTGTGGTTGCATAAGCTTGCCTAAGCAGGTGTTTTAGACCTCTGAGCCATCTCGCTGGCCCCTTAATTTTTAGAGCCACTGTCTGACAAGAGCAGCTAAACCTTATCAATAAATAGTCCATATGTAATTTGTACATCGTTTTTGTTAAAAATGTTTGTTGTTATCCGCTTTAGCACTGCAGTATACAATAGAGTAACAGTTAGACAATTTTCATGTCCAATAAAAGAATAAAAGGCTTTTCATGAACCTACATGGAGGTCTCCAATGCGCATAGCTTTCTTTCAAAAAAATTTCCCCTAAAAGCGTTTTTATATTTCTTTTTTTTTTTTTTAACATGAAGGTAATTTATTAACAGAAAGCAATTTGAGCCTTATTCACAGATGGTGACCATGACGACCTCCCTTTCTGTGGGTGCTGTCGGAGGGGATGGGAGTGATATCCTCAGTCCTCCTGATCATCATTCCCCAGTGAGCTAGCAAGCGCTCTGAGGGCCGACTGTGCACCATATCCAGGGTGTCAGTCCTGTTTCCTCCTGTGGGCCAGGGTTTGATATGCAGGGCGGTGATGCCCAACTTCTTGCACCTCTGGGCCGCATCCTGAGCAGCCAGCATAGCAGTGTACGGAGAGGTCTCATCTCTATCAGCCTTCACCGACATCTCACTCATCGCTGGATAGATGGTTTCCTAGCCAGAGAGATCAGTGACATGGACGGAAGTATCATTGAAAGATACAAAGATGTGACAGACACCAAACACATTCTCTCCTTCAGCCACCTGAGGCCTGAGGCTGATGACCTGTTCTTCCTTCTGTTCCTTCCCCTTGCGAGGTGCCATTTCTACAGGTCATCTCTCACCCTACAAACAATTTTAAAAGGCATCCCCCAAATCGGCGCTTAATCATCACCCTCACCAAATATAGTTTCTTTTCTGTCACCCTGTCCTTTGCTGATCATGCACACAAAATTCAATATCCGGCCCCCAGAGCACACACACTAAGTCAGAGGCAAAAACACACTCTTTAGTATGCGGAAATCCCCATCACGTCCTACAGCTTGAAAAGAAAGCAGGTGGACTAGCAGCAGGTGGTCACTGAATATTGATGCTATTGCTGACGCTGATGTCTGTGCTGTTAGTCTTTGAAGCAAGAGCCTTATTAATGAAGTTGAGGTTGGCACCTGAGGGTGGCATCCTTTGGTCAATCGAGTCTAAGCCCTGTTGGCCTACTCGAAGCTAGTGATCTCACTGTGTTGGGGTGAGAATCTTTTCATAGAGCTTTGCAGGGTCTTCTTGCCTTCCAAGAGCACTCCACTGGGCAGCACGCCAGTGGCAGTCAAGCCCTTCAGGGTCAGCATGCCCTCACTCTCCTCTCTGGCTCTCCTGAGAACCAGGAACACACTGGCTGTCTTTCCAGTGATGCAGACCTTGTACCGAATCACTTCCTTCTGGTTGCCACCGTCGCTCCATCAAAGCTGTCCTCTTTTGACCCAAGTTCACCATTTGAGTGCAGGCCGAGGACAGTGACCAGCATCTCATAGTCACTTTCTCCCCAACAAATGGCAGGGACCAGCTGAAGACATTCATGAAGTGGGGAAGGCAGCAAGGAGGGTACAGCAGTTGAACTGCCTGATGTTCATGACATTGTTCTCGTATTTCAAGTACCATGGCTGGAACTTTGTTATGGTACATATCTAAGTAACTTGGTGTCCAAAATGTAATTCTAATGTACAAGGTTGTTTTTATTTTATCTTTCTTTTTTCGTTGTTTTCTTCTCCAGACACTTCATTTTCCCTTCCCAGCTTCCTAATTCCACCCACCCTTTTGTTGAGCAGTTTTTTCCTATTTCATAATATTTTTCTACATTTTGGTTCTTCTTACTCTTTCAGTTTCTCACACCAGAGAGAAAATACAACATTTATACACATCTCCAATTTATTTCACGTAAGAATATGATCTCGAGGTGCATCCATGTGGTTATAAATGTCTCAGGTTTATCTTTAGTATATGTACTGTCAAAGTGGGGACACGTTTATCCTTCTTTATGGATAAGGTTTACTCCTTTATATAGAAAAAGTATATCTTCTTCATGCATTCATCAGTGGATGGACATCTGGGTTATTTTCAAGATCTTCCTGTTACAAACTGTGCCACTAAAACAGATGCAGGTATATCACTGTAATATGGTGTTTTTAATACCCCTGGGAAGATACCAGGAAGGTGACTGACTGGGTCAAATGGGACTGTTTTTCCTTTTCTCATTTAATAGAACGGCCTTAACTATACATAGTGTTTGGTATGTGTGTGGGGCCCACAACACAATCTCCCCTGGATAACACTATCTTTAAACATTCTCTGCTTAGTAGTCCTTTCCTCATGTCCTTGTCCACCTACATCCATCATAGTTTTATTATTTATTTTTTGGTCGCTATCAGTGTGTGTTTTGTAAAGATGTTACAGAAATTCAATCATACAATATGCATTCATACATTCATGACTTCATTTAGGTTTTCAGAGTTTCATCATGGTATATCAATAGTTTATTTTTATTCTACTAGGATTTTGATTAGTATTACATCTTGTATGTCATATACAAGTCAGTTTGGGAAAACTGACATATTAACAATGCTTAAATTTCTAACTAAGACTTTTATTTAACCTTAAGTTTTGACCGCAGTTATTTGCGATATCTGGTAATATATAAGGTCTATAAACGTTTGTCAGCTTTGTAATTATTTGATAGTTTTATGGTATTCAAACAGTCCTTTGAAGGTTTCATTTTCAGAATTTTCTTTGCCACTAAGCAGAGATCTAAATCAACTGTATGTGACAAATTTTTGTTCTGTAGGTTTGCTAAACTTCTTCCTTGTGCCTATTGATTTTGGAGCCTCTGTTGAATTTTCTATGTAGATAAACTTGTAATCAGCAAGTGAGCACAACTTCTCTTTTATGTAAAACCTACTTAAAGTTTATTTGTCAGTCCTAAAATATTGCCTGCAATCTGGGTACAACGTTGAAAAAAACTCTGATCTTATTTAGATGAATATTGATTTTTGACCTTATTCATATGTGATGAAACAATATTTCTAATTTCAAAAGGAAATTTATTATTATTATTATTATTATTATTATTATTATTATTATTATTTTTCAGTTTATGAATTTAGTATAGAGTTTCATTACACAGCTCGGACTTATAGTGGTCCTCCTGTTTTCAGCCTTTCCAGTGCTGGGATTACAGGAACATAGCACTATGTCCCTCTGTGAACAACTCAGCCAGCCCTGAAGACAGAGCTGGCATTGCATGGGATACCATGGCTCAAGTGGTAGTCCCTATGCCTGTGTGAGCTTGCCTAAGTAGGAGCTTTACTCTGTTTAGTTATATTGTTGGACCCTTGATGGGCTTTTCAAAATCCAACCATAGTTTTGTTTGTTCAATAATAATGAATTATTTTCCTTTGTTATGTAGGGCTTGCTAATGTTTAATTTAGAAAATTTTATATCTATCTTCAAAAGGAACTTTTTTCTATTATTTTTAATATGATTACCTAGTTTTAATACCAGAATAAAGCTGAATTTATATAGTGAATTGGGAAAACTTGTTCAAATCTCTGGAAGTCCATTGGAGTTATCAATCTTTTTTAAATGCAATGAAATTCATTTGTAAAGTGATCTAAACCTAATATCTTTTCACTTTAGAAACTTTAAAATGAAATTACAAATTTCATAAATATTAAATATTATGAATACCTAGTTATTCAGAGTACTTTGGTCATTTGTTTCTTTTGAGGTTTTCTTACCCAACTTTTTTATAGTTATTTACATCAGGTTTTCAGAATCATAGATACACTTCTTCTTTTTTTCTTGCAATTCTTTTTTTTAGGTAATAGGATTTGATTTTTTTAAATGGAAATATACTTTTTAAAGTTTCTAATACTAGGGCAAAATATCCTATCATGTCTTATAAGTCAAAGATACAGTATAAATTTTAAAACAAAAGTTAATATGAAACAGTATTCAGAAAGGTAAATATTAATTCAAAATTAAATATTTTAAAACAAATAACTAAGAAAAAGTTTTCATTATAGCAAATAATTAGTAAAAATAAAATATAACATAAAGATTAGAATGACAACTATATGACCTGCACTTCTAACAGTTCAGGGATAGGATAGCACATAAAGTTCTACTATGTCATCGACATCTACATTGTTCATGCCACATACTAGTGTCCAGGTGTCACTTGTGGGACTCAGCTGTTGCAATTACCTGGATATCCACCCGTAGCTCCAGCCAAAAGCATAACCTTTGGGTGCAGGAGAAGTCCATTTGGAAAATACACTATGGAAATATTTTGCTGCTATATACAAGAGAATAATAGAAAGACTGCTGCTGTATACCTGTCTTTTTTTCCCTGTATTTAATTGTTTGCCTTATTTTGTGGGTTCTTTCTGTTGTCTTTCGTGCAGTTGTGGTCATTTTGTTCTTTCTCTAGAATATCTTTTAGTGGTCTGTGAAGGGTTAACTTTGTCATCATGTAACTCTGTAGTTGGTTTTTGTCATGGAAACATTTCTTCTCTCCATCGAACTTGAAAGATAGTTTTGCTGGGTAGAGCAGTCTGGGTTGGAATTTGTTTTCTTGCAAGACTTGAAGTACTTTGCTCCAGTCTTTTCTTGACTTGATGGTTTCTGAAAAGAAATCTGCCATAAATTTTTGATGAGTCTTCCTTTAAATGTGCTCTGTTTCTTCTCTTTAGTGGTTTTAATATACTGATTCCATGATGGATTTCTGGTATTTTGATTATTATACATCTGAGTGTGATTTTAATTGGGTTGATGTTATTTGGAGTTCTACATATTTTGATTACCTGAATATCTGGTTGTTTCCCCATATTTGGAACGTTTTCTGCTACTTCTTCTGCCCATATTGTTTTTATATTCTTTATATTGATGATCTTTTTTTCTCATTGATTCCTATTAGTCTTACATTCTTCATCTTTGCAAAGTCTTGCGGATGTTGATTTATTTGTTTTCTGCATCCTAGTTGTTTTTAAGAGGTATTTTCTTAGCATTTTGTTAGCTGCAATGGTATTTTCAAGGTCTGAAAGTCTATTTTCTCTTTCATTCAAATGATTTTCCCAGCTTATGATGGATATTTTAATTTCCTGTTTAGCAGTTTTAAACTGCTTCATGCATTTTATTTATTTTCTATATTGCTAATTCAAGGATTTCATCATTTTTTTCTATTCTCTTTTATAATCAGCATCTTCTTTTGGAACATTTAGAACTTTTTCATTATAGTTTTCATTTCTTTTTTTACTTCAAAAATTATTTCTGATATGATTTCTTCTGTACCATTCTGCATCTGTTTCTTTATATTCATACACCATTATTTCAGATATTTCAGGTGTATGACAATTTGTTCTATGTTATTCTCTCCTGCATTTGTTCTGGATAAGCTTAGGGCCTGCAAATGCATTTTGCTCCTACTTTTTGTCTTTTTGTATTCACTATCTTCTGACCTTTGATGTAGACTTTGGTGCAGTTATTGCCTTAGCACTCATTCCGGATATACCAAGTTCAAACTCATCTGTTTGGGTGTGGCTTGGGTCTGGCTGTTGCACTCCATTCTTCCTGCTGCAGCCCTTGCAAGAAAATGCACTGTGCCACTCTGACAAGATGTTCTACTCCTGGATTACTCAGGTGGATCTTGCCCCTAGACTCTGTTCAGGGAGTTCTGCTACAGAGTTCAACACCAGACACACCGGCTCTGGACTTTCAGTTAAATAAGTATCTGGTGAGTCCTGGGCTGTCTCATTCACATGCTATACCTGGGCTCTGGGTCATGCATGGACCAGACATGCCCTGGCCCATCTCACTGACACACCAGGCCTAGGTTCTGGAAGGAATGAAGATCAGGAGGGCCCCAGGTAGTCTCAATCACATGATGAATCTGGGTTCTAGGATATCATGTTAACTCATAATAGATGTTATAATGTTAAGTTTGCATTATCTGTTCTTACAATTGATAAGTTGAATATTCTTTCAATTTTTCCCATACCCTTCCCATGAGAACAGTAAAACACATATTGTTATAAAAAAGTCATTGGTTTAATGATTCTCTATTCATATTGTTCTTCATATTGTTTACTGTTTATATTATTGAAATGAGTGTGCCAAATGAAGAAATGTGTACCGGAGAGTATATTAACTATCACAGGTGGCAGTTATGTACATGTTCTTGTGTAACTCAAGTTCCAACACATTATCACAGAATTTACATTGTATTGAAAGCTGCTAAAATGATACAACACATGAATAAGTGAACACATTAAGCCTTAATGTTCGTAAGCACTTTGATCATCTAGAATTAGATATCATAAAATGAAATCA
Source organism: Myocastor coypus (assembly GCA_004027025.1). Taxonomy (NCBI): domain Eukaryota; kingdom Metazoa; phylum Chordata; class Mammalia; order Rodentia; family Myocastoridae; genus Myocastor; species Myocastor coypus. The sequence goes on from PVJA010021272.1 coordinate 26,032, forward strand.
TAGAATAAAAATAATCTGGTTAGTGCTTGATATACTCACTGTAAAAAGGAACAGATTGCAGAATGACATGTGAATACAGATGACTAGAGGATACTAACCACATAAATAGTTATGGAAAGACAAATGTATCCCGAAAGAACCCTACAAAAAAGTTGATATAAAGAATGAACTAACAGTAAAGCTGGAATTTAAGGGAACTTGGTGTGGTGTTATGTTTGAAAAAGTCATTGACACCATAATCAGTTACTTCAATCCTATTCCATGTGAGACTAAGAAGCCACAGAGAGTTTGAAGCCAGTGGAATAGTTCAGTATTATTTACCTGTGAGAAATGGAAAGATACTCTGGCTGCTTTTTGGAGGATCAGAGTCTGCAGTGAAAGACAGAAAATACTGGATTGATTCAAAGGTGAAACAAGGCTCTCTGTCAGGAAACTGAACAGCATCCAAAGAATAGGCAGCTAGGAATAAATTGCAAAGATTGATAGATAATAAATATTTTGGAGCAGACAAATATTTGAGGAGTAAAATCAGAGTTTCTGATGGAATAGGTATGGGTATTGTAAAATGGAGAATAAATTTTTAAAAGCATTAAGCTATGTAAAATAAGTTAAAGACAGAGAAAAATATAGCTATAACCTCTGTTTTGAGTGTTTAGAGATATGGTAATCTATAATAAAAAATAAAACAGAAAGTATATATCTAGGGTCTATGCCAGTTCCACATTAAGTCTAAAGCATTTGATATGCATAAAGACAGTGATGTTAAGCTCAAGCACCTACATTACAGAACAATAGCATCACTAAGCTTCTCTCCTGGAAAGCTAAGAACTTAAGTTTGCAGACCAAAGAAATTAGAGAAAAAGAAGGGCTACAAGGATAACCAATATTTTGGCCCTAAGCCTTCGAAAATCTGTAATGTAACATCCTATAATTCAGTGGTGTGCCAAATTTTCTCTTCCAGGATTTGGAATAAATGAAATAAATTAAAGGCATAGTAACTAAGAATCAGAAAAAAATATATATATATATGTATATATATATATATATATATATATATATATATATATATATGCAAAGCTGAGATTCTATCTCACAACAGAAAGAATGATCATTATGGGAAAAAAATTAATCAATAACAAATATTGGTAGAACTATGGGAAAAGGAAACAAACACTTATCCACTGCTTGCAGGAATATAGACTGGTGCATCCCTTGTGGAAATCTGTGGAAATTCCTTTAGAAAGGTCTAACAAGATATTACATCAGATCTGGCTATTACCCTTCTTAGTATCTTCCCCAGAGAATGAAAACCACCATACTACAGCAATATATGTTGCCTGTATTTAGAGTGAAATGACTTTTAAAAGCTAAATTTCTGAAACAACCCTAATGCCTGTCGCCTGTCATCTGAGGGAATACATATATATATATATATATATATATATATATATAGTCATAAAGAATGGTAAGCTGGAGACACTTATTGTTAAATGAATGGACCTTGAGACCACACACTTAAGTAAAAAAAAAAATCAGAGACACAAACATGTAAATAGTGTATTATTATCTCTCTGGTGTGAAAAACTGACAGTGTAAATAAGATTCAAATTGTGCAATAGATAGTATGAAACAGGAAGAAATTGTTCTACAATAAAGGGCAACTAGGGTGTAAGGAGGAGGAAAGTAAGGAAGAAAAAAGAAAATAATGATAAAAAAGATAAAATGGAAACAAATATTTCTCAATAAGTATGAAAAGAAGTTGAAAGGAGTGGAGGGAAATTAGAGGAACAAGACAAGACAAATTAAGGTATAGGCTGTACAGGCATTAATTTCTAATGATCAATACGATCATTGTATATACTTACAAAATTGCAATAAACTTAATTAAATGTTGTAAAAATATTTAAAAGGTGGAGACTTTCTTATACCTTGCTTGATAGTGGAGGTTACCTGATTATAATCAATTTTTAAAAATCACAAATTATATATCTATAAGGTGGAAATTTTACTATATGTAAAGTATGCCTAATGCAATTACAATAAATAGTCAAATGTGAAATGCAGTATATTTATAACTGATATGTAAGAGGGTAATTATTTTAAGATTCAAATCACATGGATTTTTAGTATAGCTCAAGTATTCTATGTACACATCAGTTAAGAATTTATAAATATTTGTGCGCAACACCAACTGGGGGAGTTATAGATCTATTGGTATACTATCGCCCCATCTGAGAATTCAGGAGGAACTACATGGACCTAGTGAGTCTGGCCTGCACACACCAGCACAGAATCATGACAGATCTCTTGGCATACTATAACAATATCTGACAGCACAGGTGAACACCAGGTGGCTGAGGGCACCTGGTGAGTATTCCATGCCTAACACCTGCAAAGAAGTTTTTCTGGGATTTCCTCAGAACCCTCACCAGTTTCAAGAGCCTTGGTGAGTACTACCCTGGTGTCAGGATACCTTACTGACCTAAACTTCACTGCATTCCCATCACTACTGTGTGCAAGTGATCTCTGGAAGCTTAAAACAACTGACAAAACAAAGGAGTAAGAGGCAACCTGGTTCTCCACACCACCTAGAACAAGCCCAGGAGACAAAGACATAGAAGCATGTGGAAGTCATACATCTGAAATTTCTGAAATGATAACAACTTTTGAAGTAAAGAGACAAGTCCATCAGCCTATGGAGGAAATCAGAACACAAATAATCTTTTAAGTCAAAAAAGAAATCACAACACTCATGAAATTATTGTTCAGATCATATAAAGAATGCATAGACTTAAAAAAAGAATAGGACACTGATGGGGACATTGAATGAATAAATAGAAAATAAGAATCTATGAAACAGATTCAAACAGGAATGCAGGGAATTAGGAATTTCACTGAAATCTAGAAAAACTGTTGAATAAAACTGAAGATAGATTTTGCAGACCTTAAAGATATCAGTGAAACTAGGGGACAGAAAAGGAAAGATCTCTAAAAAATATAAAAGAAAGAAAGAAAAAAAACAATGCCAGGGTAATTTACTCTCCTAAACGGTTGCAGCCAGTCATGGCCCCTGACAGTATCAGTCACACGTGCAAGCTTCCATTGGAATTCAAACGAGTGCACCATGCTGTCACCAGTTGAGCTGTCTAACCTTTCCTGGAGTGGTCCCTTGTGGAAAAATAAGAAGCACGTTGCTTCATCTGGTTGGTGTCAGGGTGTATTAACTTGCAGACTTGCAAAATGGCAACTGCATATCGACCCATCGTACTTGTTCTACCTGTTCAAGTCCCTGCTTGTGCACATGCAACAATCACAGAAATTATAAACATCAACTGTAAGTCACATAGCTTGGTAACCTTTGAGGATATGGCCATAGACTTTACCAGAGGGGAGTGGGAACTGCTGGACTCTTCTGAGAGAGAACTCTACTGAGGCTTAGTGCTGAAGAATTATACAAACTGCTGCTCTGGGACATCAGCCCAGTAAACACGCGCTATTCACCCAGCTGGAACAGAAACATGACCTGAAGATTGCAGAAGAAAAAAGTTATAAAGATCTTGTTCAGTGCATCTTCAATCCCTACTTGTACACATTAGAAGATCCCAAAGGCAGAACATATCTTCTCTGAGTCACAGAGTTCAGTAACCTTCAGAGAAATAGCAATAGATTTACTCAGAAAGAAGTAGAAGTTTCTTAATTCATTTGAGATAGACTTTGTGATGCTGAAAAAATATGGAAACTTGGTTTCCCTAGCTTTGTCTGTTGAAGAAATTTGATAGGAATGGAATCATATTGCACACAGTCTTTTGATATTGGTTTTCACATCATAAAGTTTCAAGGTTAACCCATGTCATAGCATGTACAGCCAATTCATATTTATTATTACTAAATGACATCCTTTTGTATGAATATAAAACTGTTTATTCAATTCATCATTGATAGGTGTCGATTCTTTATGCTCTTTTGATATTAAGAATAGTGCTGGTAGGAACATTAAAAAAGAAGGAACCAAGAAATAACTATGCAGCAACTATAAGATGATCCAAAGAAAAACAATATAAAACTCATAGGTAGCAACAAATAGCAGGAGTCAGCCCAAATGATTTCTTTTTTTGTTGTTGTTGTGGGACCGGGGTTCAAACTCACAACCTTGCACTTGCCAGGCAGGCACTTGTGCCTCAGAGCTATCTCCCCAGCCCCAAGCCCAAATGATTTCTAAAGAATATGTGCAGAAGTAGTAGCTGAAAAATTTCCAAGTATGAGAAAAGAATCTGACATTCAGATAAAAAGAGATACAGAGATCCAATTAGCCCTAGTCAACATGACTCTCTATCTAGACACATAATAAACAAGATCCCAAAAATTCAGTAAAAGAGTGGGATATTCTATTCAGTTAAAGAAGAAGCAGATCACATAAAATGGAAAAGATGGAAAGAGTATTAGAATCATGGCAGATGTTTAAGACTTGAAGTATTTCAAGTCCTGAAAGAAAATAATTTCTAATCTAGATTGTTATACCCTGCACAACTATCTGTCTTTTTTTTTTTTTTTTTTTTTTGTGGGATGGGGGATTAAACTCAGGCCCTTAGGCTTGTCAGGCAAGCACTTATCCTACTGAGCTATTTCCCCAGCCCCATATCTGTCAAATTTTTTGATGCACTATCCCACTACCTGAGAGTGCAGGAGGACACTGAACAACTACAGAGACCTAGAGATAAGATCCTTCCATGACAAAAAACAACTAAAGGAATTGATGAGAACCAAACCAACTTTACAAAAAATAATGGCAGGTATTCTAAAGACAGTTTGGAGAAAAACAATATAACAGAGCCAACAAGCAGAGCAAGCAATTAGAAAGAGGAGAAAGAAGAATAATAACATGACAGAGATAAGCCAATACATTTGTTATAACCATTAATATAAATGGGCTAATTTTATAGGCCATTTATAGGCCAGTCAAAAGAAATAGACTGTCAGTGTAGACCAAAAAACAAAAATCCAATAATGTTGTACACAAGAAACACATTTAACTTAAAAGAAAATTTACTGACTGAAAGTCACAGGATTTGAAACAATACTCCATATGACAGGGACCCAAAAAAATATAGAGTTAGCATTTCTGGTTGCTGATAATGTCAACTTCACATTAAGAGGGATTAAAAGAGATAAAGAAGGCTGCTACATGCTTTTTTATGAAAAAAGAACTGCAAATGTAAGATACGACAATCATAAGTACATATTCATCCAATGTAGGAGCACCCACCCAACTACATCATCAAATTTCAGCAGACATGAAAAATCAAATGAGCAATAATATTGTTCTAATGGGGGACTTTAACATCTCACTGTCATCAAGCGATAGAGAAGCTGGGCAAACAAATCAGAAAAGAAACATCAAACTTAAATGAAACTTATGAAGAAATGGACTTAGTTGACCTCTACAGAGTGTTCAACCAGCTGCCTCAGAATACACATTCTTCTTAGATGAACACGGGTAATTCTTGAAACTAGACCATGTACAAGCATATAGAGCATAATTAAGTAAATGCAAAGGAATTGAAATTGCAAATGTGTAATATCTGACTAAAGTGCAACAATAATTCATGGAAATTAAATAACAATTCCTAAATAGAGAATGGGTTGCAGACAAAATTAAAGAAGAAAATATACAATATTTACAATTAAAAAAAAAGCAGACACAATTCACAGGAACCAATGGGATACAATGAAAACTGCCTTAAGAGGAAAATTTTGGGCAGTAAATTTGCGCATTAGGAATATGGAATGAGCCCCAGTTAATGATCTCACACTGCACCTCAATCTCCTAGAAAAAGAACAAGTCAAGCTCAATGTCCAAAGAAGTCAGCAAACCATAAATATCAGAGCACAAATAAATGCAATGAAGAAGAATAAAGTAATACAAATAATTAATGAAGAAAATCTTTGGTACTTTGAAAGAAGAAATACATTTGATAAACCTATAGAAAACTTTAAAAAGGAAAGGAAAACCTCAAGATCATGTAATAAGGAATGAAAAGGCAAAGTCATTATAGTCCCTATAGAAATTCGGAAGATTATCAATATCTACTTCCAAAACTTTACTCTCACAGGAAATGTTAGGTACAAACCCACACAATCTATCAGACCAGGCATTCTGATGCGAGATTTATTGGAAAGTGGGCTCGCTGTTTAGTAGGACCAAAACAACAAGGACAAGGAGGTGTGTTTGTGTGTGTGTGTGTGTGTGTGTGTGTGTGTGTGTGTGTGTATGTGTGTGTATGTGTGTGTGTGTGTGAGTTTTGTGGGCTGCTGCAAGAGCTGAGGGAGAGTTAATCTTGGCAGGGCTACCTGGTCTGAGGGGACTTTCGATGGCAACAAAGGAGAGCTTCTGTGGTTATTAGACCAGGTCAAAGTTAGGCAGACTTGTTCTGAAGTTTTGGCTTTGCATGGGGATTAGGGGCAAAGAGTTTGAGAGCCCGCTGCCTGGGAAATGAGGAGGGAGAGGGTTTGGGGAAGGGTTCTGGAAACTTTGTACCCTGATCTATCAGTAAGGAAAACACAGAAGAAGTGGGAAGATTCCTAGATACACAGAAACTACAGAGCTAAATCAAGAGCATATAAAACTCTGAACAACCAAATAACAGTGAGTGAAATTGAAAATTTAGTTAAAATTCCAGCAATAATGTAAAGCCCTGGTCCTGACGGACTCACAGCTGATTTCTATAAGAAATTTAGAGAAGGTGTGATGTCAGCACTTCCCAAATTCTTCAAAGAAATTGAAAGTGAAGCAATTCTCCAAAGCTCATTCCTGAAGGCAAGCATTATTCTGATAGTAAAACCAGCGAAATATTCCAACATAAAAGAGAACTATAGGTCAATCTCCCTAGTTAACATAGATGCAAAAATCCTCAGTACGGCACTAGCAAGCAGTGCAGCAAATTATCAAGTATATTAGATGTCATGACTAAGGTGGATTAATCCCAGAAATACAGAGATACTTCAAATTATGCAATTCTATAAATGTAATACACCACATCAACAAAGCCAAAGACAAAAATCACAGAATCATCTCAATAGATGCAGAAAAATTCTTTTAACAATGTCCAACACTTACTGATGATAAAAAAAATCTATAGAAAATCAAAATAAATGACATATATCTGAACCTAATAAAAGCCATATATGACAAACAGCCAACATCACACTAAATGGAAAAAAAATCCTATTTTATATACAAGAACAAGACAAGGATGTGAAATCTCACTAGCCATATTCAATACTGCTCTGAAAACATTAGCCAGAACAATTAGACCAAAAAATAATTAAAGGAAATAATGACTTGAAAGGAAGAAGTGATATTACTATTATTCACTGATGACATGATACTGTACTTAGAACACAAGAAAAACTTCACCAACAGACTTGTAGATTTAGTAAGCAAATTCAGTAGCATAGCAAGACGCAAAGCCAACACTCAAAAATCAACAGTGTATTCATTAAAAAAAAGCAAGTAAATCACCGAGTGAGACATTAAGGAAAGCAATATTTCATAATAACGTCCAAATAAGTGAAATACTCAGGAATCAGTCTCATAAAGAAAATAAAGATTTATATAGTGAAAACTGTAGTACACTGAGAAAAGAGACTGAAGAGGATTTCAGAAAATGAAAAGATTTTTTTTTGCTTCAACATTGTGAAAATGACATACTCCAAAAAATTGTTATGCAGATTCAATGCAAGCCCAATTAAAATATCATTAGCAGAGCCAGCAAGAAAGGTCAGCAGATTAAGTGCTTGCTTCAGCTAACTACAGGGACTGGAGTTCGATCCTAAGCACTACCTGCCACACTGGCTGCTGAGATAGCAACAAAGTCAGGGTCTGGTGCTGTAGTGCTATAATCCCAGCTCTAATGAGGTTGAAAACAGGATAATCACTATGAGTCCAGATACACAGTAAAATGAAATACATTTTAAAAATATTGTTAGCACACATCACAGATCTAGAAAATATGTTCCTATAGTTCTTCTGGAATGACAGAAGAACTGGAATGTCAAAAGTAATCAATCCTAGGTATCAAAGGAGAGGCAGGAAACATCATGATTTCTGACTTGAAATTATACTACAAAGCTACTGTGATCAAATTAGCATGAAACTAGCAAAGAAAATCAGTGGAACAGATTCAGAGATGCAGAACCAACTACAAACACACTTCACCATTTTATCTTTTACAAAGAGGTCAAACACTTTCACTGGAAGAAAGGCAGGCTTTTTAGCAAATCATTATGGAGAAACCGTCTGTCTACATTGCCAAGGCTAAATTTTGACCCATATCTATTGCCATGCACTGAACTACAGTCACAATGGATCAAAGACTTAAATATTAAAGCAGAAACATTAAATCTTCTGGAGAAAATAGTAGGTAAAAATCTTAACATAAGGATAGGTAGGGAGCTCATGAACTAAAACAAGATGCATGAGATATATTTCAAAGAATTAATAACTGGGATCTCATCTTCTTGAAAAGTTTCTGGCTGTTGAAACTACACTAATGGATTAAAAAGAAAACCCACAAATTGGAAAAGGAATTATAGCCAACTCTCCCTCTGACAGAGGCCTTCTATCAAGATCATATAAAGAGTTTGAAAAATTCATCCTCCCAAAATTCAGACACCCAATGCATAAATGGTCACCTAAGATGAATATACATTTCTCAAATGAAGGAATACAAATAGCAAATATATATATGAAACACCATATAGCACCATTGGTCATTCAAGAAATGCCAACTGAAACAACACTGAGATTCTATCACACCCCTGAAAGAATGGTTATCATCAAAAATCCACCAATAACAAATACTGGAGTGAATGTGGTGAAAAAGAACCCTTCTCCACACTTGATGGGAGTGCAGAGCGGTACAATTAGTGGGGATCATTGTGTGGATTTCTCAAAAAGCTAAGACTGGCAGTCCCACTGAAAGCAACTATTCTCCTACTAGTTATCTTCCCAGAGGAGCTGAATATATGCCACAGTGATGTATGTGCAACCAAGTTTATTGCAGTGCAATTTGTCATATCTGAATCTTGAAAATGATAATTGAAAATAAGGTAAATAGGTAAAAATTGAGCAAAGTTCTAATAAATAATTGTCCAACATGTCCCAAAATGTCAATGTTTCCAGAAAAAGGAAAAGTTTTAGAAATTTCATAGCTGAAGCAAAGGAGACAAGAGGACAAAATTTAATGTGAAGTCTAAAAGGAAGTTCTAGAAAAACTGAAGGACATCAGGTAAAATTTAACAGCAGAATACATTAAATTTAGCTAATTATTAGAAATATAATAAGTGTTAGTTTCATAAAATATAACTAATTACAAATAATATTTTTAGACATATGTATCAATATTGGCCCATTACACAAAATATTGCCTTCACAACATATACTTGTTATATAAATCAATATTGGTATATATATATATATATATATATATATATATATATATATATTTCCTTAAATATTATAAATTTGACAAAACAATATATTCTGTAAAAAGAGGGCAAAATTGAGTGTGACTTATACAGAAACTCTATGTGCGTTCCTTGAAACAGTTTTTGACTATGAAGGTATCATGAACTAAAACAACTAATAAAATTATAAGCAACATTTACTAACTTTGTATTCATTCACAAATTCTAATTTATTCACAGGGCTATTTTTCATGCATTTAGCTCCCAAAACCTAATAATAATT
>PVJA010021273.1:0-35849 GCA_004027025.1 Myocastor coypus
ATATATATATATATATTAATTAGTAGGACCAGTCCAACCTGCCCTGGGTGTGGGACTGGCACAGCATGTGGTGTCTGGGATTGAACCACAGTCCCTGGGGTTGCCTAAGCTTGCCTAAGCAGGCACTTTAGACTGATGAGCCATCTTGCCAGCCCCAAACCATTTATATTTTCCTTAGAAGAGTTTAAGGTGATTCTATCCAGTGCATCCTAACAACAATATTAGTAAGATTAAAGAACAGCTTCACTGATTTCACACAGGAAACATCTTCCTGTTGTTTTTGTATTTCTCTGTCTAGTGGGAAGGCTAAACATTTTTAGTTTATTAGTATGCATTCTACTATATCATTCTGAGCTTTTAATCTCATATTCTCTCTAAAAAATTCTCTGTATATACATTTAGCAGAGAAAATATTTTACTAATATAGTGAAAGGGTTGAATTAACCTCCAAATAGAGAATTTTCAAAGGGTCAGCAAAACAACTGCTCCGTGCCTGCCCTGTACTCACCCTGGGGATTTCCCAGAGCCCCTTGGGTGGGCCGGCCCTACCCTCCTCTGGACCCACGCTGCTGCGTACTTCTCTCCGCAGGAAGGCGTCCCCCAACCATCGTGAATGCCACCGAAGCGGCTCTGCAGACCTGAAGCAGGCTGCTTGCTGTAATGCATCATGAAAAGATCGCCAACTGCTTAGTAAAAATGTGTCATTGCTTACATAAAGTCAAATTTATTTATGTTGTGACCAGCTCAGCCTGCCCTAGGGGTAGGGGTGTTGGCACAGCATGTGGTGCTAGGCATTGAACCACGGTCGCTGCAGTTGCCTAAGCTTGGCTAAGCTAGCACTTTAAACTGCTGAGCTATCTCGCTGGCCCCTCTAAAATCAAATTTAACTGAGAATTTAATATTTCATTGTAACCCTACTTAAATTCTATAATCACACCTTAGGAAATATCTAGAAGGAAAAAACCAAACAAATCTTTCCTGGGTGAAAAGATTCACCACAGCAATGCCATATATTAATGAAAGATTAAAAATAATATAAATGTCAATGTTAGAAAAACTTCTGAAAAAACTTTGTTCTATTAGGTTTTTAGTACTCATGGGGTTGAATGACCTTTTCCTACCCCTTCATTTTGTGCCAGGTATTTTCCTTTGTTTTTAAATGTAGTTCTGCTTATTGGCAATTTTTAAGGCATAGAATTTTTTAAAGTTGTAATGAACTCCATGCAGTCTTTCGTGTGGGGGTTTCTTCTTTACATTTTTCCTTCCAAAGGCCTTGCTTAATCTCAGATCAAATAACTATTTGCTTGTCTCTTGAACAGGTTTATGGCATGATGTTTTATCTTACAGTTAACTCTTAGTTCATCAGTGTTATTTTTAGCATGTGGTATGAAAAATTGATCTAACTTACAAAAAAATCTTACTGGAAATATATTAAAAATATTTTGGGGGCCGGTGAGATAGCTCAGCAGTGTACAGCAGCAGCTTAGCCAATTGCAGGGACAGCAGTTCGATTCCTGGCACCACATGCTGCACCAGCCCCAGCTCCAGGGCTGCAGCCATACCGTAAATCAATAAAGTTTATTTTTTATTTTTTATTTTTTATTTTTTATTTATTTATTTATTTATTTTTTTTTGTCTTTTTGAGACAGGGTCTTGCTGTGCAGTTGAGGCTGGTCCTGAGCTCACTTTTGTAGCCCAGGCTGGTCTCGAACTCGCACCAATCCTCCTGCCTCAGCCTCCCGAGTGCTGGGATTACAAGTGTGCGCCACCACGCCCGGCAAAGTTTTTTTTTTAAAGAAAAGTATTTTTGTTCATAGGCAGCCAGTGTGATTGTTGAGTTTTGCATGATGTGTTACAGAAAATGGCCTGCTTCAGGTTTATGAAGTTTTCGTGGTATTTACAATGGTTGGGGCAATGCCTTCTTGTGAAAGAGAGAAAAAGTTTCCATAAAAGTTACCACATTTGTAAGTCTTTGAGAGTAATTATGGCCCTCAGCAGCCTATGAATGGTGCACTTTTAGAGGGTCAGAAGTTCGTATAAACACTGGGAGAAATCGGAGCTGAATGTTAAAGTTTTGATTCTGAACAGAGGTGGCCTGTTGGTATTTTGAGTGCTGCGGCCCGTGCATCAGTTTACATTCTGGTTACACACACATTCCACACTTGCTTTTATCTGTATGAAAATAAAATTTGGAGTGGTGGACATACTTACTGGGCATTTTAGATCGGTCCATGTTGCTAGAAGCTGTTATGGTACAGCAGCTTTGGTATCCCTTAGTAGTTGTGCAAAGCGTGGAATGCGAACCTCTATCCTACACCAGCTAAGCCATCTTCAGGTGATTCATATGCACATCAGAGACAAAGAAGTGCTGATTTAATCACAAAGACTCATTTTTATTATCTTTAAAAAGTCTTGTGAGCCGGGCGTGGTGGCACATGCCTGTAATCCCAGCACTCGGGAGGCTGAGGCAGGAGGATCAGTGCGAGTTCGAGACCAGCCTGGGCTACAAAAGTGAGCTGAACTGCATAGTGAGACCCTGTCTCAAAAAAAAAAAAAAAAAAGTCTTGTGGACTTGGATTGCAATTAGAATTAGTGAGCAGCGTGATGGATCGGGCAGTGTTGGCCCAGGCCTTCTTGTTCAGGTCATTCGTGTGTCTTTTGTGTGTGCGCCTTTCATCTGTAGAAGCACACACATCTGGCTTTGTCACATACTTTAGACTATTGTGTTGCCCGCCTGTTGAGCTGGTGTATTGTTGCTTTGTCGTAGTGTTGGTCTGCAGGTCCAGCTCAGCATCCCAGCATCCCTATCAGCTGGCATACATTCTCTAGGAAATGGGTATGAGCAATCAAGAAGTTTAGATTTTGCTGACAGGAGATCTAGAGGATGCCCTGCCCCGGCAGGGCAAAGCAGTGACTGTGGATAACATCACAGACTCGCTTCTTTCTTTCTTTTTGTCTTTCTCTTTCTCTGTCTCTGTCTCTCTTTCTTTCTTCCTTCCTTTTTTCCTGCTCTTTCTCTCTCTCTCTTTCTTTCCTTTCTTCCCCCTCCCTTTCTCCCTACCCTCCTTAGGAGTTGGGGTTTTCTCCAGTGTGTCCCCTACTGGTTTGAGGTTGGCTGCTGGAAGTATGTCCTTATGCTCTACTATGACTCAACTCTATAACTGTGTCCAAAGGTTAGAGTAGATTTTTTTTGGTTAGTATTTTTCTTTAATTAGTAGAGAAAAATCTTTCTCTGAAACCCTATGAGAGACTACCTCTTGGTCCAAAAGGCCAGATTTTATTTATGCACACAAATTGTAGCTGTCATTCCTAATCCAAAAATAATCTCAACCCTGAATACCCTGTAGACCTTCACACACACACACACACCCGCCAAAAAAAAAAAAAAGAAAGACAAACACAATAATCTCAAAATTTCAAATTTTGGAGCCCTTGGGTTTCAGATTTTTGGATTATGGATGGTCAGTCAGTAAATTCTATGCAAACATTCCAAAATCTAAAAAAAAAATCCAAAATGTGAAACCCTGTTACAACCCTTTTTTAAATGTATTTCATACAGGGTCTATAGGGTCTCACTACACAAATTTGACTCATAGTGATCCTCTTGTTTTTAGCCTCCCAAGGGCTGGGATTATAGTTGTACCACCATGCCCTGTCTCTGTGTGCCCTGGGGGTGGGCCTGGCATGACTTGCTGGAGATCGAACCTTGCAGCCTGTATCTGCCTAAGCAGGTGCTTTAATCTGCTGAGCTATCTGGCTGGCCCTGAAATACTGTTGATCTGTAGTACTTTAGAATAGATACTCAATACATATTAGTGCTTCCATCTGCCATAGCAGGAGGTGACCCCTGTCTGAAAAGAATAGTGGAACGGAAGAAATAAATGGACCTCGGAAGACAGCTCTGAACAATTGCAAGCATACTGTTTTTAATTTGAGTTTATTCTTCTGGTTGACTGAAAATTCTTCCCTCCATTAAAAAAATCCCAGACCTAAAATTCTTGAACATAATCTCATTGGTCCAGCTCTTAATTTGGGGGCTAAGTCCTCTAGGCCCATACAAAATATTAAGTGCAAATAAAATGGAAATTGAAAACCTTTTAATTGAATTGTTGGTATAGATTATCTGCTTAAGGGTCAGGTGATCATTCAAGCACCAATGCACTGTAAGAAAAAGGAAAGGCCATAGGGTGAGAAACATGGTCTCCCATTACCATTTATTAGGACTACAGGTACTCAGGCACCTTAGTGTCTGTGGTCTACAAGGAAGAAGTGCTTTTGGAGAAGTATGGGTGAATATGGTGAGTGATCGGTGTTCAGAGTAGAACAGACAGCAGACCAGTCCTGGACATTCTCTGTGTCTTCAGTGGAGAGGAGACCTCTGATCTTAAGCTGTGTTTCTGTGCAGGCTAAAACCTTCTGCTGGGTCTTGGCAGGGTAGAGGCCCCGCTAGATGGGCGTGGTCAGCAACATCCCTGTTGGCTAGAACTCGCTGCCCTAGGTGGGTATAAGTAGCCTGGCATCATCCTAAAGGCCAAGTGGAGCAAATCTACCCTGGATTCTAGTTTTGGGTTGAGTGAGTTTATGGGGCTTGAGGATTTAAACCTGTGTTCTGCCCCTTCGCAGGAAGTATCTTGAGAAGCGGGCTCCAGATCTGAGAGGACATTTTTGAGGCAGAGTTTGGGATAGTCTCTGGACCTACAGTGAGAGAAGGAACAATCAGCTTGATTTTCTTGATGTAGGAAGAGACTATCTGAAATCTCAGTTGATCCCTGGAAAGGTGGTGGATGAGTTTGTTTACAGGGAGTTGCCTATGGTTGAGGGTAAGCTTGGGGCCAAACTGTAAAAAGACTACTGTCGTGCAGCAGAAGTATTACCCTCAGTAAATGGAAAGGTGGTCATTTATGTTTGGTGGTTGTGATGTTCTGTGTCAGTGCCAAAAGAAACGATGAGAAGATCCGATGAAGGTAGCTCAGGGGACTCACTGAGATCTGTCTCTCTTGAAGTGAGCCCTGACCCACAGAAGGATATTACTTTTATTGAGTATTTAAGGACAGGCTAAGGAATTTGCATAACTGCTTTGGGGAATATAAACTAGAGATCACTACCTCTTTTACCATTTACCTAAGGTTAGGCTCATACAAATGCTAACTGAAAACATTCCAAGGAGGGGAGGAGACAGCCAGTAACATCCCAAGCCAAGGGAGAGACAACAATCAAGGAGCCATTAGAATAAACGGTTATCTGCCTCCTTGAGTCCAGGTTTCAGGAATCCCCAAGTAACCCGCTACAGCTGTCCTTGGGCTTTATTCTCTACTTAAGATGCTTGGTGCTTATCTCTACATTTGGTAGACAGGGCCCGGTCTAGGGTTAGTACTCACTGAGCATGAATCTGAGGCACCAGGGACAGGCTCAGCCATCTCTGCTGTGATGGGAATGGAGCCAAGTTCCCAAGAGGGCAACACCCTCCCTTGGAGTGGGGTGCTTTGGGGCGGCCAGTGATGCCTTCAGGAGGATGTGGCCATTTTAGGGCAAGACCTTGCGAACCTCACCAGTAGTCCTGACATCCACAGAGAAAAGACAGAGTGCCTCCAGGGGCCCTGATATGTGCTACAAACAAGAAAAATCTGGTGTCACTGTGACTTCTAGGACTTCGGCTGTACCCTCATGGACTTTCCCATGGTCTTGCCACCTGTGTCTGGCTAGGATGAATGGAGGTTGGTTAGTATTTTTCAGGGCTAACATAGTGAGTGCTGTAGTCCCACCAAGGTGTTAGCCAGACAGATTCAAATGGCTCAGCAGTGTAAAGCGCATGCTTAGGCAAGCTTAGACAACCGCAAGGACTGTGGTTCAATCCCCGTTTCACCCCCAGGGCAGACTGAGCTGGCTATAAAATAAATAAAGTCTAAAAAACAACAACAACAAAAAAAACAACTTTCAAATGGCTCTGAATGGCTGAAAACCACCAATCAACCGCAGGGGTAGTTGACGGTGCACAGAGTGCTGATGAGTGCTCCAGATCTCTGGACGATGCTCAGAAGATGCCAGGGCCAACGGTCTCCGGATGGAGTGGTTGTGAGTTCTTCCCGAACATTCTGGTGCATGCACTCTCTTCTCCCAGAAGACGGACCGTCACAGTTCAGTACTGTGCCTACGGGACCCGGAGCTGCTTGGTGAAGGTTCAGTATGAAGTCAGAGAAAGGGCAGGCAAACCGAGCGGCAGCAGAGTGAGGGCAGCTCAGGACAGCGCTCGGCTCCCAAGGAGAGGGGCAGCAGCTGGCAGAGAACACACAGTGCTCTTGGCCCTCTTTGAACCGGAGCACGTATGGCTGAGGCCCACCCGTAGAAGCCTCGGCTTCCCTTGCCAACCATGTGGGGATCCTACTATGAAGCAAGCGGCACCCACTCGAAGGAATACAGGAGTGTATCGGCCAGGGTTTTACTCAGAGAAGCGGAGCAGATATAATATAAGGAATGGATATTAACACAAATATACAATCTGTAAGGAATTACCAGCTTGGCTTACAATAGTCAGCCACAGAGTCAGACGAGGAAGTGTACAGAGGGGATCTGCACACCCCAGACTGAAGAATTCCACCCCAAGGTCTGAAACTCATTGTGGCGCTCCGCGTGAGTCTCTATCGGTGGGCTTATGGGTCCTGATGGACGCTGAAGAGTCTGCAGTGGAAGGCAGTATATCCAAGCTGAAGGCCAAAGAGTCTGCGCTGCAAGCCAGACGATGAAGTCCAGGTCAGATGAAGTCCAGGTCGGACGTGAAGACTGAAGGTCCTCCAACAAAGTGAAGTCTTGACTCCTTCCTCAGCCCCTTTATAATGTCTCTTTGTGCTGAGTCACTTTGAGGTGGGCTCCTTGTGCCCTAGGTGGTACCAATCATACCCTAGGATGGGCCCTTGATCTCGTTCTAGGGAGGAGCCAATAATATCCTAGGCAGGCCCTAGTCAGGTTCCCAGGAGGAACCAATTGTACCCCAGGGTGGGACGCCTACCAATAGGGAATCGGGCCACTGAGTCATCTAGCCAGGTTGACATAATATATCAGCCACTACAAGGTGGTAGAAAAGGGTTAAAAGACCAGTTCTGCCCTGGCTCTGCTGCTTGTATGCAGCACTGAACAAATTCTCCTCAGGGACACAGTTTCCCTATTGGAAATGACAACCGAGTTGGATAGTGCCTTCAAGATATGGCAAACACCCTGTCTGTCACACGGTGTGTGCTGGGGCTTGTGTTGAGGTGCCTCAGGAGGCACCGGCCTTGGCTCCCCTCCTCTGCCAGAGTCGAGACAGGTGGGACACCTTCCACCTATAGGGCTCGGCTGAGGCCCTCAAAAACAGTGAAGAGGGCTCTCCTGTGGGGGCTGGGGGAGGCTGTGCTCAACCTGCAGGGGAAGGTGCCACCTCTGGTGTCGCCTAGTCAGTGCAGGTGCCTCCATTTACATTTGGAACTAGTTCCTGAAGGAACACAAAGAGACCCAAGCTGCAGGGGGAGTAGGACCACCCGGCTGCGTCAGATCCTCACCTCACAGATGGTGGCTCCTTCAGCTAAGCTGTGTGTTGCTGGCAGATTCAGCTTGCAATGTTTCATTCTCGTGAAAGAGGAAAATCTGTTTACCATCTTGAAAAGCCAGAAGAATTGCAAAAAAAAAAAAAAAAAAAAAAAAAAGGTAGGGAGAGAAAGCTGTTTTATGCATTATAAAATATGCACTTGACTTTGCCATGTGATTCATCTTTGTATCCCTGTTTTCCAGTCAGGATGGGACAAAGACAGACCTGGATATATTTATGTTGACCATTTTAATTTTGAAAAGATACAGACAGGGTTTTTATGAGACAATCTTCTGTGAATTTTAAAGGGGAAATTTGCTCCTTGTTTTTCAAGGGCAAAGGGCTGGTGTGAACCGGCTTCCAGTGTGGCTTCTTATCTGACCTTGTGGCAAGTGTGGTGTGAGCGCTGAGACAAGAGACGGTATCGGCTCTTTTTTCTTGGGTGCCACGGAGTCTCCAGGGACTTCCTGGCACTGGGTTGAGGGCGGCGTCTTTGTCCCTCTGCAGTACTTGAAGAGGCCACTAGGTGGGAGTCAGGCACAAATGCTCCGGAGTCTAACTCCAAGGAAAAGGGATAAGGAATGGGTTTTGTACAGAAAGAAAAAAAATTTTTTTTTCCCTCTTTTACATTAGAAAGGCACCGCAAGCATCACGCGTCGGTGAAGCTGCTGGAGAGCACACCTGGGTCATCTGAGGAAGACTTCTCTCTTGTTTTCTTTGGAAACCAGTGTGTGTGTGTGTGGGGGGGGTGGCAGGGCAGCCTCCACTGTGAGGCCCCAAAGAGACGGGACGCTAGGTAGGGGCTGGCCCTGGGGACACTGGCTTGATCCTCCATTCTCCAGGGTAGGGAACTCGCAGCCAGTTTGCTGGCTCCAAAGCCTCGGGCTCCAGGGTGCTAGGAGTACAATGCTGTGCATTCCAGACGACCACGTTTTCTGGCCTACATGTGTGCCAGCCCTGCCGTAAAGAAGAGTCCTATGTCCCCAGGGGTTTTGAATGTGGTTTTGTCCCTGGCACAGGACCTGAGATCAGGGCTTTAAACTATAGCAAATTTAGCAGGTTCATTTTTCCTGGAAATACCACCCCCCACACTAAAAAAAAAGATTTGCACTCTACTAAATTCTAGCAACCTGTATCCTTTTAGGCCTGACGAAAGAAGGCTGTTTCATTGCTTAAGAACCAATGTTTATAAAATGACCAGGAATGTGCAAACACTGGTAAAAGAGCAAATAGATCCCTCCCCACTAAATCTCCTGCTTTGGCCTCAGGCGGCACGGTGGACAGATGTTGCCAGGGTGGTATAACTTGAGGTCTGAGAATGTGGGCACTCACCCTCTACCCCCAAAGAAGCCTGTCTGAGCCGCACCATGGAGAGCCTTCTGCCTCCTAAGCACCCACGAGTCTGTAGGGAGGATGAGAGATGCTATGCTCCAGTGCCAAGCGCTTCAAGTAAATTCTGAAAGTGGTTTCCCAAGCTCTTGCTGCTCTAGGTACGTTCTGGCACAAATGCCATGAGCATCTCCTGGGAAATGGTTAGCACCATACTAATTACAGGTTCCACTACCAACATTCTGTATAGGGATTGCAGTTTTACTAAAACCTGTGGCACAGACAATTCATTATATATCGATGGGGAAACTTTGTCCTAATCAGGGCTCTGCCCCATCACCGAAGAGTGAATGTCACACTTTTCAATGATTGAGGAAAAATCATGAGAATATTTTGGTGGGACTGGCGAGATAGCTCAGCGGTCTAAAGCACCTGCTTAGGCAACTGCAGGGTCTGAGGTTCGATCCTTGGCACCACATGCTGCACCAGCCCCACCTCCAGGGCCGGCTGAGTGGGCCATAAACAAACAAACAAATAAAGTAAGTTATTTTGGTGATGTGAAAGTGATATAAAATTCAAATTTCAGTGTCCATGACTAAAGCTTTACAAGGACACAGCCACCTTCATCAGTCTATACATTGGATGGGGCCACTTCCATGCTACAAATAACAAAGTTGAGTATGATAGAGACCTCCTGGCTCACCAGACTAAAATACTACTTCCTGGCCCTTGTTCAAACCCATCATGGGGCTGGCTCATCACGCCGCTGTGCTCCAGACACCTGGGTACGGAGCGCCAGATTGCACCCCGATGGCCAGGGCTTCCTCCCCTGAGCTCTTCCTGTCCTCCCTCTCTTCTCATGAGCGGTGGTCTTCATGTAGCATGCCTGCTGAAGGACTCCAGCCTATATCTGACTGATAAAGGGGCACCTCGGCAGTTGTCACCGTAGCCCAGAAGTTAGGGTTCAGGGCTGAGCAGAGCCCCTGATGTCGGTGATAGCTCAGAGAGCGGCTCCTAACCCAGACCCACGAGACTCCTCTTGGTCCACAGTTCTGCCTAACAAGACACTGCCCCTTTCTGGTCACCGGCAGAAGCAAGACTCCAGGTACCCTCCCTTGGGCATCCTCGGCATTCCAGCCAAGTAGATGAAAACCCCGAGGTTCTCTCCTAGGTGCCAGGGTAGGACAGGAGCAAACCATAACAACTTTTCCTGTCTACTCCCGAGCCCCTGCCTTCCTCCTGGTGTTTCTTCTTCCAGCGTGTTCAGTCTCCCGGTCTCCTGCCCTCGGCCCCAGCTGGCTGCCTAATGCTCCAGGCAGCCCCGAGTTGATTCTGATTGTGGGTGAGGAACATGCTTCTGGCATCCCTGAGGACTGTCACAGTCAGGGCACACCTATTTGTGTACCCTTTGAAGTTCTTCAGAGTCCATCTCAGAAGAGGGCTATAATGAAACAGGAATTCCAGACTCCCCCATGATCACCTAGTAAGAAAGGAAACATATATGATAGGGATAATTGCTTAGGCCAGATAGAAAGAACCCAGGCCGCTAACGTTGTAGTGGTCATGGACTGTTTTGATAATCTGATGAGAACTGATTTCAGCAAAACAATTTTTTAAAATTTATTTTATTTTTTTTCTTGTTTCAGAACTTTTGTTTGTTTGTTTATTTATTTATATGTCCAGCTGAGCCTGCCCTGAGGGCAGGGCAGGTGCAACATGTGATGCTGGGGATTGAACCTCGGTCCCTACAGCTGCCTAAGCTTTCCTAAGAAGGCGCTTTAGACCACTGAGCTATCCTGCCAGGCCCAGAATTGTTTAGACAAGTTGTTATACATATATATATATATATATATATATATATATATATGCTGGAGCCCATATGACTCAGTTGGGTCACTGTGAGATACCCCTGGGGGGTCCATCCTGTGGGGTGACTGTGGGGTAGCCTTGGCTCACCTCACCAGCATGTAAGGGGACCCTACCTAGGCCCGTCACTGGGCGACTGCTGCATCACTGCACCTCGCTCACCCCCCTGCACCTGTCTGTGCCTCCATCCTGGATCTTTTGAGAGTGTTATTTTGTGGGTTTGGGGGTTGAATGAAAATATAAGTAAAATGTGCTTTGGGGTTCTTTAAGCAAAGCAGGAAACAAACAAAAAAAAAAAAGAGATAAGAATTGCTGCTTGAGGATGCATGAAAATATGTCAAGAATTTAGCTCGGCTTGTCTGGGTTCCTCCTCCCTTCCTTTCTCCTCCCTTACCCTGGCTGCTCCCGTTTCACAAGTTAGCTGAACTAACTGATGACTTTGCCCCTGTATTTCCTTCTTAAGTTGAACATCTTTACCAGACAAACAGACTCCAATTCTTTATTTTCTCCAAGAAGAATTTTAGTCCTCCTTGGGACTGGTCTTATCATTTGTGGCTCTTTACTTTATTTTTATTTTTTTCTTTTTCATTGAGAGAATGCTGAAATTCCTGCTCTATCCTAGAAGTGGTGCTGGGCATGGAAGTGGGAGAAGTGAGTCTGAAATCTGGGAAGACTGACTGACCGCTGGCCATGGCTCAGGGGTGGTCAAGTGACCTAGAGGAGCGCGGTGCGCGGCAGAAGCGGGGGAGGGCTGTGCCTAGAGGCTGCCCCGGTGGCCTGCACTCGAGCCTCCTTCCTGAGGACTTGGCAAGGCCTTTGCGGCCTTTACTACTTGTCTGGTCTTCTCTTGTACCTGAGGCTGAAGAAGCATTCTGAGCTCCTCCAGCAAGAGTGCCTCTTCCATCCTGCCAGGAGTGGGCTCTGTGCCCTCCCGGTCTCCCTTTCCCTGCGGCAGCCATGTTTATTACCTGCCATGTGATAATTCTTATCTCCCCAGGGCAAGAAGGCAGTTCCTCTTACTTTGGGTGCTGGGCAAGTGTGTGTTGATCAAACAAACTTCTTCATTTGACTTTCCCAGGCTTCTAGTCAGAAGAAAAAAGAAAAAACAAAAAGGCTTCCCTGAGCCTGTATTGTTAAAGAGGTCTTCCTTCTGTGCATCCTGAGGTCCCAGCAGGGAACCTGGCTGGGGGAAGGGGTACGCTGTGATGTGCTCTGCCACTGGGCCAGGGGCAAGGACAGGGATCTAGAGCTCAGAGCCAGGTGGCAGGCCCTGCTTTTCCTTGTGGCCTCTGGTCTGGGTGTGTCTCCAGGAATTTATTCCTCCCCGCCGTGCCAGCTGCTGGCAGGAGCCCTCCCTCTGGTCTCTGTGATCACAGGGGCCCTGGCCAGGCCGCCTGGACCGTGCTGCCGGGCCTTGCTTCTGTCTGTCCTGTATCTGGACTGCTCCTGGGCTGTGTGTGGTAAAGGCTGCTGCCGTACCTGCTGAAGAGGTGCTGGGACCCAGCAAGTAGCTCGTTCTCGTTAGGCTGGGACTTCCAGGAAAATCACGCACAGCAGAGGCACCCTGCTGTCACGGGATGTGTGTCTGTAAGTCATTTAGGACAGCAGAGCTCAGAGCTCCAGCCTGTAACCGCTGTTCCCGCAGCACCCACATCAAAGATCACTTTCATAATCAGTCATAGCCAAAGGCCACACATTAAGAGCAAGGCAAGAGAGGGAGACTGTTTTCAGGGGAGCTCTCAAGGGAGACAGAGTATGAGGAGGAGATGTGGAGTGGTATCTGGCAAGGCCATCCTGGAAAGCCGTCAGGTGGCCCGCAGTAGGACAACACACAGTCCCCCATGTCCCTGCCCTTGCAGGCTCCCTTCCTCCCAGAGCTGCTCCCTCAGGCCTGAGGATGGCCATGAGGTGGTCTCACCCTTTCTACCTCTCTGGTCTGGAAAACAGGTTGCGAAGAGTGGGGAGCAGCAAGAGGGCAGGCCTGGGACCTGCCTTACAGTGGAGTGGAATGTGGCCTCCAGGGAGTTAGTGGCCAGAGCCACACTCCCGAGGGAGCAGTGCCCAAGGTCTCTCTCTCTCTCCCTTAGAGCCCCTGGTCTCTGGTAGTTGGTGCCAGGAGAGCCAGAATAGCAAACACCCCACGGAGAAGCTGGCGCACCATAGTACCCGAACCCAGACTGGAGCCCGGTCTGAATCTGCTCTTTTTTTGGAAACAACAGGCTTCCCTCGGAGCACAGCGTGCCCTGCCGAGCAAGCGCCCGTAAAAAGGGGTAGGCGTGGGCTCTGGGCGGGGGTCAGGCCGTGTGTGGGAACCAGTGAGCTCCTCCAAGGACAGCACTTATTTTTAGTCATCTCCCCAGTCCCAAATAAACTGACAGCAGCTGGGAGCCAGTGGGTAAATGCAGAGCGAAGCAGAGACAGGAAACCGGGGGCTCTCAGTAATGAGTTCCAGCCACTCCAGAAGGGGGAAGCCAGACAAGGAATTTTCTTCAGGACTGTTTCCCTCTGGCAGGCTCTGGTACTATCACTGAAGAGAATGTTTCCTTGCGTGTGCATGTGTGCGTGTGCGTCTGTGTGTGTGCATGTATGCGTGTGTGTGTGTGTGTGTGTGTGTGTGTGTGTGTGTGTTGTGTTTACAATCCCTGTCCAAGGCTTTCATTTTCTCCTGCTTTTTTGTGAAGTTTGATTGTTCCAAAGGGCTCTGAATCCAGGTCCCTGCCTCTGTGTGTGTGACTGCCTGCCTGCGGGGGCAGAGGGGGAGGATCTTGGAGTAGCACCGGCTGTGCTCAGTGCTTGTGTGTCTGAAACTGTTTAAGGAAAGGCTGAAGGACACAGGGCCAGGGAAGTGGGGAAATGTGAGCACAGTGTGGCGTTCCTGAGGGGGAGGGGGCAGAGCCGAGGAGGAGGAGGAGGAGGAGGAGGAGGAGAGGACTTGGTCACCAGCCAAAAAAAAAGGGCCTTTTCAACCCAGGACTCTTAACTGCTGACATGGGTGCCCAGCATGGATGGGGACATTGATGTTTACAAGCATTTCTCGTGGCTCAAGAGGGTAAGTGACTGGCGGCTTTGTCTGGGTCTCTGTGGAAATGAGTGTGGGGAGACATACCTCGAGGTGTGCACGTGTGTCTGTGTTCTGTGCGTGTCTGTGTGTGTGTCCCAGAGGGAGGTGTTTGTCCAGCAGAATCCTGCTGTGGCCAAGATCTTCGTAAGAATCTAATTATAGACACCCAGGAGCAAACAGTCGGCGGTCTTTGTTTCTGCCCTCACATTCTCCTGAATGAGCCTCTCTGTACAGAAAGGCAAGTGTGGGGAGGAAAGCTCAGAGCTGTAACTTTGCCTCTGTGACACTCAGAGCTCCAAACACCGTGACTAGAAAAATATGTGCACCGCTTTTCTGTTTGAGGGCACAGAGATGAAACTGCCGCCTTTTTAAAGGCCCTGAATTCGGAAGTTGTTTAACTCGTTCTCAGCTCAGATGTTATCATTCAGAGTGGAGGGTTTGCCTGCTGCCAGGGAAGGAGCACCGGCGATTCCAGAGGAGAGCTCTAGAGGGGTTCGCTGTGTGTGTGTGTGTGTGTGTGTATGTGACTGAGGCAGGCGTGAACACTGGGGCTCAGCTGCACCGGCCTCATAGAGCTCAGGCTCTCTCTCTCTCTCTCTCTCTCTCTCTCTCTCTCTGGCTGCCTTTAATTGGACTCAGATATGCTTGCACCAATTTTCAGATGAGGAGTTTTAAGTCGGATGTTTTTCCAATGGCAGGAAGGGCAAGGGGGCTGACAGATAAGAGATCTGACACTGTAGCTGAAGGACAGGAGGGCCGGGAGATGTCCGGATCAGAAGGGACACGCGGTTCCCGACTCCCCCGTTCTCAGACGCTGGCCTGGTTGGCCAGTGTGTTGTCCCCTCTTCTGCAAGTCCTAGGTTCCTGGGACTGGGTGAGGAGCAGTAAGCGACAGCCTTGTAGACCTTCAAGCAATGCAGGAGTCGGAGGTTACGTTGTCCTGGGAAGTAAACCTCAGACTGCCAGCTGATAAGGAGGGGAAAGAAGAGCCGCAGAAGCCACAGGGCACCCACCAATGCCTGAGGGGGCGGGACGGCAGGTGTGGCAGCAGCGAGGCAGGTGGGAAAGTGAGCGATGATCGGTACTCGGGTCCCAGGAGGAAGTCTGGCAAGTTTCAAGACAGAAAGCCCGTGTGGCTGAGCTCGCCAGGGGTGGACCGAGGCAGGAAGACACCAGCTCATATGGAACTGCGAAGGCTGTGGTAGAGCTGGTGGGTGTCAGCTCTCTGTATGATGGGGAGCCTGCAGCAAGCATGCGACGGGCCATAATTCTACGGGGTCCAATTTACATTTTAAGACTATTACTCTAGCTGGGCTGTGGTATGTGGCAAGCTCTGTTAAGAATTCTGAAGGAGCTGAACACATTTCCAGAGCTATGCGGCTTCTAGAGATCAGCTAGTACAAAGCTGCCCTTCAACAAAGCCCAAGAGGGCTTAGGAACCTGTGGTTATCAGCCTTTGGTGGTGCACCCTGGTCTTGAACCCTGTTCTGCCTCCACTCTCATCATTCTTGGTCTCTTCTGCTGAATGCAAAGGAAGTAAATTTAGAGCCCTGCAGAGATCCCATGTGTGTTGAGCCCCTGTGTGGGCCCTGCCTGCTGCCCCGTGTAGCCCCTGGGTAGCCAGGGAATGGGGCTTCACAGCCACTAGACAACTTGCTGAGGTGTTCGCATCCCCTGGGGCTTCTAACAAGCCCCCCTGTGCAGGCCTGTAATTCCTGCAAACGTACTCGGGAGGCTGAGGAAGGGGGATTGCAGGGAGTTCAAGACCAACCTAGTCAAAAAATTAGTTCAAGGGTCTGGGGAGATAGCTCCATGGCATAAGTGCCTTCCTGGCAAGTGTAAGGTCGTGAGTTCGAACCCTGGTCCTGCAAAAAAAAATAAATAAATAAAAGAAAAATTAGTTCAAGGCCAGCCTGAATTATATAGTGAGTTCTCAAAAAGAGAAAAAACCAAAAAGCTCATCTCACCGGACTGAGGGTGGTGGGAAGCAAATGTACTTCCCATACTTCTTAGTCTTTGTTCCCTCACTTCTAAAATACAGTTTTTGATTGAGAGGTCCTCCCGTGCCATAATGCAGTCGCGGGGCAGGCGTTGTGGCTCTGTACCTAATGAGGGGCCTGATTCCGTGCATGGCACAGTGTAAGAAGGGCACATCTGCCCCAGAACCAGTGTGAGCCCTGTCTTGTATGGACATTTGGAGGTGAGCTGAGAGAAACTGTGATGGCTCCGAGCAGCACAGATACGTTTCTTTTACTTTTAGAGGTGGGCGTTTAGCAAAGCAAACTGCCAAGTGTTGCGCCGGTCACTGGCAGCGTGATCTGAGCGTGTTCTCGGTAGTTTGTGCTAAATACTATTGCCAGAGTTTTAAACTTTCCTTTAAGACAGTCCCTTTCACCTGTGACCCTGGCCATCCATGTCCAGAGTTCGTCCTTAGTCTGGGAGAGAAAGCTCATGGTCTTCAGGTTGCTTGGCCATGGATCTATCTTCTTCCACTCTCCTCCCAGATACCCTTTAGTTTCATCTTTTATACCTACCTCAGCGAACTCCTAAATATGTTTCTTCTCTGTTTTGAGCTTTTCTTCCAGACGTTGCCCTCCTCTGACTGCCGCCCTCTTCACGTGTCACCGTTAGGTTTCTTCTCTCAAAAGACTCATTTGCTGACCCTGTCCTCCTCCTTGGCTCCTTTGGCCCGGGTCTCCAACACATCCTGTGTGCCTGGCTCACCCGGCATTGTCATGACTTTCCTTATAGACAGAAGCTTTCTCTGAATCCAGGCTTTTCAAGGTAGACACTCTGTCCCCTTCACTGTTCCGCACAGAGGGGCGGGAGCCAGAAATAAAGGTACTTGGATGAGGTGTGACCTGCTATTCAGGGCAGGCACCCCTGTCCCTTGATCTGTACAAAAGGACAATATTAAAAGGGAAAAGGAAGGAAATGTTCCAGGAGGGACTGGGTGGGCTGGAGGAGAAATATTTGCTCAGAAAAGAAATATTACTTCTTTGAGGGGTGAGATAGTATGTCCTATCATACAGGAACATAGCTTGGAGTGAAAGGGAATTAGAGTCCTGGCGTTGCCACATTTCCTAGTTATGCGGCTTAGGATAGGTTAGCCCAAAAGCCTAAATGTCTTCATCTGTAAAATAATAAAGAGAATGTGCTTGCCACCTACAGGTTCGTGTGAGGTTCAAGTATAAAGGCTTAGCGTCATGCCTTGGGTGTGGGGAGCATTCAGTGCTGTTTGCTGCACTGGCTGTTGGTCATTCCTAGGAAGGATAAACTGGAAGAAGAACAGGTGACAGCAGGTGGTTCCGAGTCCATCTCAAGTTACTTAGTCCTTCAGTTCTAGTTTCCTTCCCTTCCCATGTTCTACATTAAAGTCTCAAACCAGCCAAACTTAAGCACCTAGAAGGGGCAGCTGTGGCCTGCGTGCTGTGGCCTCCTCTTGAGGAAGATTTCTTTGTTGCTTTTTGGCTGGCTCAGGCTTCCTTAAGAGCAGGTCTCATGCTCCATGTTGGGGTGGGGATCGAACCACAGTCCCTGGCACCTGAGTGACTTTACTGAATCACATGTTTTAATCAACTGAGCGACCTGCCAAGCCCCCATTATGTATGTATGTATGTATGTATGTACTTTTTGCTGGCTCCGGTGGCCCTAAGGGTAGGTCTCTCGCTCCATGTGGAGGTAGGGATTGAACTGTGGTCCCCCACGCCTGACTGACTGCTCAATCATGTGTTTTAATCAACTGAGCTACCTGGCAGGTCCCCCCTGCTCTGTAGTTACCTGGAGATCCTGTTGGCTAATGGTTCTGACCAGACAACTCGGGCTGCTCCATGAATCAAGGCTGCTCATCCCTTTTGTTCTTCTAACAGAAATAGCCCCAGCACCAGGTGATTCCTGCCACGAGTACCCACAGTGCCTCAGCCCCCTCAGCTATTTGGTTCCTGACTCACCAGCAGCTCACACCTGTCTTTTATTGGGGTCAGTGGATCCAACCCACATGGCCATGATAGAACCTCTGAAAATAGCTCCCAGCAGGGTCTGTGGGGCCCACACGCTGCTTATAGAGCAGGAGTTCATTTTCCTGGAACAGAAATCATAGCACTGTCAGTATCTTAACACCGCTCCCCTGCTTCTAGCACTTTCAGTATTGAAGCCAGATTTCAATCCAGTGCCGCAAAGAAAAGGGAATCGCTGTGACTGTACTGTGCAGCTGGCCCGTGTCCTACAGTAGAACATGGACTGAACTAAAGCTGCTAATGTGAGACTTTATTCAACGCCATCTGGTCCTCAAATGGTTGATCCAGTAGCCTGGCCACTTGGGCCAGAAGAACTGCAAAGACAGAGACTGAGGCAGGAGGCTTGCATTGTGTTTATGTCAGACTAGCGGCAGTGTCTGTGAGAGCTATTCCTAGGGGTTAAGAGCACGAATCCTGCCTCGGGATTGCTGGGACTCATCTGTCATCCCTGCATAATCATGAGGCTCAATTTTCTTGACTGTAAGATCCATAAATGTATATGAAATACATAATAAAATAAATAAATAAATACATAAATGTATATGAAATCCATAAATGTATATGAAATACATAGAAATACATTTGGAAGTGTATTATCAATGCTAGTTTGGGAGATGGTAAATCTGTTTATGGCTGCCAAGCTCTAGTTACTCCAAATCCTTATATTGGACCATGGCTAATTGGGGTGCTATACACCTCACTTAATTGTATGTTAAACTCCTTTTCCATGCTTGAGAAATTTTCTGTCATTACTGCTTTGGCACTGGCCCATAATGCTGTGTATGACTCTTAGGCAACTTCAATCTCGGCATGCCAGGAAGAACAACTGATTAAAGCCATCATGTCTCTTTGGCTAACACAGTGCAATCATCAATAATAGAAGCATCAGACACAGCCCAGAAAATGACAAACTCTTGTGACCATTACTTTGCCAGTTATACCTTTAACTGTATAAACTAGATTGTGGTTATGTAACCAAAACACATCAGAAAAGTTTATACAGTGAATCTGAAGCAAACCAGAAAAGTTTATACAGTGAATATGCCATCACGATGGTGACTGTACTCTCAGGAGAGAAAATTTTTTTTTTTTTTTTTGCCTTTTTGAGACAGGGTCTCACTATGCAGTTGAGGCTGGTCTTGAGCTCACTTTTGTAGCTGAGGCTGGTCTCGAACTCACACCGATCCTCCTGCCTCAGCCTCCTGAGTGCTGGGATTACAGGCTTGCGCCACTATGCCTGGCTTCAGGGGAGAAAATTTAAAGGGAGTTGGGAGGAAAATAACAGAGAAGTAGAAGACGAGGAAGAGATTAGAGTCAAGACTGGAGGAAAAGGAAGATTACATATGGACTTTTGGGAAGTAGTGAAGAAGATAGGAGGGAAAGAGAAAGAAGAAATAAATGCCAGAACAGAACAACAACAAAAACTGGAAACAGTGTTTACATTCACATAAAAACAAGAACAAACAACAAATGAGAAAACAATAGAGAACAACAACAACAAACAAGAGTGTCCACTTCAACCCGTGACAGAGTAGGCAGGCAGAGACCTGACCCGTGTTCATTTACAAGCTGGAAATTTATGGCACGGAAGTGGATAATCCTAGCAAGCCTGCACCTTTAATTCCACTGCAGTTCACTGTGACCCAGGCTTGTTCAGCCGGCAGCGCCTCCTGTGCCTCCTTCTGCTGCCTTGAACCTAGCTCCCTGCCCACTCAAACTCAGTTCTGTGACCTTTCTCTGACTGAGGTCAATTGCACCTCACCTTGACCCTTAGAGCTGCTAGGTGGAGCTAACCGCAGTGCTCTGAGCGCCGAGCTCAGTTGGCCACTCTTCAAAGTGGTGAGTAGCCAGTTGCCCTCTCCTGAGGATGTCTGAACGCAAATCATTCACTGCAGTCTGCTGCATCCACCTGTGATGCTTTTCCTTGTGGAGGTCTTTGGGATCTCAGGTAGTGACAGTGCCTCTACAGGTTCAAGCCAGCCCCCATGCCATGAGCCATGGCTCAGAGAGAAAGTGCCACTTGCCATTTCCCTGTGGGCTTTAATTCTTGCTTCAGATTCTTCTTGGGTTTGGAGAATCCCTTTCCTTCCTTCTTGTCTTCCAGCTATATTCCAGCATCTGGACTCCAAATCTTGGAGAGGCTCTTTTCTCTGTTGTTCACCACTCCTCCAACTTTCTGGATGTCACCAATCCCCATATTCAACCTCAGTAGTGGTTTTTAAAGTCCATGACAGGGTTCCCAGCAGGATGGCTCAGTGGTCTAAAGTGCCTGCTTAGGAAAGCTTGGGTGGCTGCAGGGGCCGCGGTTCGATCCCTGGTACCACATGCTGCGCCAGCCTGCGCCAGGGCAGGCTGAGCCAGCCATAAAAATGAATAAACAAACAAACAAAAGTTCTGAAACAAGGGTGGGCTAAATAGCTCAGCAGATTAAAGTGCCTACTAGCAGGCACAGGAACCAGAGGTTCGATCCCCGGGTCTGCCATGCTAACCCGGCCCCCAGAGGGTGCTGAGATGGCAATTAAGACTGGGCATAGTGCACACACCTGAAATTCCAGCTCTTGGGAAGCTGTGAACAGGCAGATCACTACAAGTCCAATCTAGTAGTGAGACCTGAACACCCTGTAGATCCTTCCCTAAAAAATACAAAGAAAAAAAAAAAAAAAAAAAGTCCGTGGGGAAAGTAACAGTAGATACATCTTCTCAAGAGCTTCAGCTGTCTAGGATTTCCTACAAATATCTCTTTGTAGCCAACACACCCAACATTCCTGCCCATCATATTCCTTGTTTTGCCATCTCTTATTCCCGTATTTTATGGCTCCTGTGGGCTAGCTCCTTAAAGAGAGGGCCTTGGGCCTCTTTTTCTCGGTGGCATTCTGGAAGTATCTTCCTACCAGGATTATTTGCTGACTAGCTTAGAGGGGCTCCTGAGTAGCACAGCCACTAGCATTCGCGGAGTGACTGTCGTGCTCAGGGACCCTTAGAGCCATTCCTGCATTCTTCTGTCCCACTCTCTGCAGCAGCTCGTTCATGCTTTTCCATTTGTCTCCAACTGATGTCATTGGGTACTTTTGCAAAAAGCCAAATTTATTTATTTATTTATTTATTTATTTTTAAGGATTTTAAATTTTATTTATTATTTTTATTCTTGTTTCAGAACCTTTGTTTGTTTATTCACTCGTTTTTATGGCCAGCTCAGCCCGCCCTCCAGAGGGCAGGGCTGGCACAGCATGTGGTGGTAGGGATTGAACTGTGGTCCCTGAAGCCTCCCAAGCTTTCCCAAGCAGGCGCTTTAGACCACTGAGCCATCCCACCAGGCCCAGCCAAATTTAGATAGATTTTCTCACCTTCCCTTTTTGTCACCACAAAATGTAACTATTTGCAGGTATTATTTTTTAATTTCCTGTTCCATGAGGCAAGAGTCCCCTCTCTTGGCCAAGGCTGCCCCTTAGTATCTTATCCTTTTGATACAGTGCTGTTCTAGTTCCTGTAAGTCTTTCTTTTTTCCCAGGCTAGCGCTTATTCTACTGAGCTGTCTCCCCAGCCCCAATCTTTCTTTTTTCATGTTTCCCACCTCCCCATCCTTTGCCTTGAGAAAAATGTTTCTGCTCAGTTCTTAAGAAAAAGGTCAAAGTTACCCTTGACCCTGGTGCTTGCCCAGTTTATGATGCCCTGTGATGTGTTTTCCTTTCACCAATAACATTCTTGAAAAAGTAGACTAAAAACTCACATTCTCTACTTCTTCCCCAAGCCACCAGCTCACTGCCTACTGGCTTTGTCTTTGCAGCCATCTTTAAAATTCCTTCCTATAATGTTCTGGCTACATCTAGTTTCCACCCATTTTCCTCTGATATTATTCCCACTAGGAAATCTGCTGTGATTTCTGGCATTGTTATGACCAAAGAAATAGCCTCTCACTTTGTCCTTAGCCTGACTTCATAGTCCGCAGCTGTGAATCTTCCTGCAATTTGCCTGTTGGCTCCTCATGCAGAAAGTCTAGGCAATGAAAGAGGCACCAGGTAATTAACTCTGCCTCCTCCAGGGGAGTTAAAACAGGCAATGCCCACTGTACCTCCAATTCTAACACCCACAAATGGATTCTGTCTCTGAAGGTGCTTTCAATAAGAGTGAGTCAGTGAATCCACTGGAATGGGCAAGGCGAGGAAACTCTTCAAAGAACAGTCTCCTTTTCTTACTGCCCTCCTGGTTTTTGTACATCCCTTCACGATATGTTAACCACGTTTACCACAAGTACCACTTCTACAGTCTACTTGTATAATCTCCATGTTTTTGGTCCCCTGAGAAAAAGAATTTAGCACAGTGATCAAGCTTAGTCAAGACTAGAATTTCTTAAGATTTTAGTAAATGAAATATGTTCCTCTCACTGCAAATCTGAGATCAGCAGAGGGCCTCAAACCAACACTTTAGTTGGAGAGTTTATGGACAGTTTTTCTTCAAAGTATCCTATGTTTGCTGTGTGAATTATGGAAAACCAGCATGCAATGGGCTGTGGGGGGGGTCACCATGGCCTCATGGGTAATCATTATAAGAAGCTATCTTAAAGAGTGCTGTGCTTTTTTCTCAGGAAGTTTCCTTTATAGCACTCCTACTCAGTTGTTCAAGTGGTAACTTCCAGATAAAGCCTCTCTTTTCTTTTGAAGGCTAAATTTGTTCACCCCTCCCCTTTGCATTTGCTGTTGGGGTACATACAATGCTCTCTGCTATTATGCAGTACACCTAATAGAAGGTCAGGAATATTCAAGTCATTGAATAAATACACGAATGACGCTTGTTAACACTGATGAACTAAGTAGATGTGTAATTTGGTACTTGTGAGCTCTGCTTCATTCTTCTCTAACAGGATGGGCATTTAGATCATTGAGTAATTATAATCCCAAGCCCCAAATTTAGCCTCCCTTTATATGTTAATTCAATCTGAGCAGGCTGACAGAAAGGTCAAGGTCAGGGTATGATCTCTCATGTTGGTCTCTTGGTAGCTAAGATCTGATTGCTCTTTGTTCACACTGAATTTACAAGAAAATTCTTTGACTCTGTGCCGAAGATTGTGGATTGACTTGACTTTGTTGTTGTTGAAGAAAAGAAGAATTTGTCTTGACATCATTCGGGTTTATGATGCTGCCAGAAACCCGTAAAGGGTCTGTATCTGAAGAATCCAGGGGAAGTTTTTATATGAACATCTGCTGTACTCACACTCTTCGGTTCCCTGGCTGATTATGATGTGTAATCTGAACTAATATAGGAGGAGTTGACTATAGCCTCAGTGACTAGCTTATATTTAAGAACTTATTTAGGTCCTCTTATTTTTATTCTCTCTCTCTTTCTCTCTTTCTGCCTGGCCCTAGGTCCTCTTATTTTTAAGGTCTACACTTTCCAAGTTTCTAAAAGGCTTCCCTGTAAGGGGTGCTTCTGAGTCTGAGAGCAGCCTTACTGACCATGCCGTCTCCCCTGAAGCCCTGTGCCTGGCAGGCATGCCACACTTGCAATTGGCTTTCCGGTTTTGATAAGATTCTCTTGAGTATAGGCAGACTGGAAATGCTACACATTTTCTTATTTAGCTAAAAAACAAAACAAAACAAAAGCATTACATACATGGCGAAAGAAGGATGAGATTTAGATTTATGTAGGGCCTCAGCTTCAGCCAGTGTGTTATATTCCAAAGTTCAATGTATTTCCAGTCCAAGAACTATTAAATAATTCACATAATCTTCCCAGTTCCTTTTTTTTTTGGCTGGACTGGGGTTCAAACTCATGACCTTGCACTTGCCAGGCAGGCACTTGTTCCACGGAGCTATCTCCCCAGTCCCAATCTGCCCAGTTAGAATAGTGTATATACCATGGAAAGAAAGCTGAAAGAACTAGAATCTATAGCTTAAAGGAAGTACTGAGTAACCTGGCTCCCACTGCACAGTTTCAGGAGAAGGA
This sequence comes from Myocastor coypus, assembly GCA_004027025.1. Taxonomy (NCBI): domain Eukaryota; kingdom Metazoa; phylum Chordata; class Mammalia; order Rodentia; family Myocastoridae; genus Myocastor; species Myocastor coypus. Next base: position 23,771 of record PVJA010021273.1, read on the forward strand.
AGATGTGCTTTGAGGATCCCAGGGCAGAAGCTCTAAAAAGTGCCTATTGGCTCCAAAAGCCAACATCGTGGCTAGAGCTGTCCTTAACTGTCACACTGCAGATCGACTATCTTAGGGTTTTCCACATCCTACGTATGACACCTCATGGTAACCTTTCTCTCACCCTGTTTTTCTCTGCTCTGGAACGAACTCTGAAACTGAGTTCAGTGAACTGTAGAATGACCGGCAGTCTGCTGGGATGTGTCAGCCAGGAGGGAAAACCGTCCGCCTCTCTGAGAACACACAGTGTATTTGGAGGTGTCCTGCAGGCTCCGAGGAGTTGTGCTCCTGGGAGTCCTCATGGCCTTCAGCCACAGCCTCAGCGCTCACACCCCAGCTAATGCGGTGCACAGCTAACATGGTTTTCTCTTGGCCAAGGCGTAGTAAGGAGGCACAGGACAAGCAGGCATCCTAGGGTCTGAGCACCTACCACAGCCAGAGGATGATGGCTTTGAGCTGTCTGCTGTGGGTTGATTTAGCTGCAAAGATGCCATCCAACCTACATCTGACCTAACTTCTAATCGCAACATAACCACAAGTTCAGATTGTAATGGTTGTTCATTACTAGCAATCGAAATACTTTTTATTCTTTTACTGTTTTTATTTTTATTCCAAATTTAATTTTTTATTAGTATATTCTTGCAGTATATGAACATTGTATTCCTTGTGGGGAGTTGGTACATGTACTTAACACCTCTTTCTTCCTCTACTCTTCTTCCCCCTTTCCCCCCATCCTTCCCTGTCCCATTTGCATAAGAGCTTACTGTTCCTTATTAACAGCCTTAGTTTAGGTTTCATATATAAGAGAAACTGTATGTTATTTAAGCTTGTGTATCTGATTTGTGTCACTTAATATTATGACCTCAAGGAACATCTATTGTCTGATAAGTGACTAAAGACTTTATGGCAGAGCAGTACTCCATTTACCTATTAATGTGTCCACAGACAATTTTTTTTTAATCTATTCACCTATTGATGGACATAGAAGTTGCTTCCAAGTTTTAGCCATTACTAATTATGCTGCCGTGAGCATGGTTATGTGTATCACTTAATATGATGTCCGTCTTGGACTCTTTGGGAAAAGTACTTAGAGGAGGAATAACCGGGTTGAATGGAATTTCTAGTTGTAGTTTTCTGAGAATTCTCCATACTTACTCTTGTAGTGATGTAATGGCTTGCATTCCTACCAACATACTGATTCCCATAGCATTTTACTAGTTTACATTCTCTCTAGAAGTTATTGTTTGATTCCTTCATAACATTCTTTCTGCAGGAAGTTGGAATCTCAGTGTTTAATTCACCTTCTCTAATTGCCAGAGATGTCAAACATTTTTTTTCATGTATTTATTCATCATTTATACTTTTTTTTTTTTTTTTTAAAAAAAGCATGGTACTGGCAAAAAAAAAAAAAAAAAAAAAATGTATCTATCAATGGAACACTAGGCACATTGAGCTCTGATCTCTGACTAAGGAGCCAAAAACTAACACTGGCTGAACGATAGCCTCTTTAATAAATGGTGCTGGCAAAACTGGCCAGCATGGAGAAGGCTAAATCTACATCCATATATCTCACCATGTACTAAAATCAAAATGGATCAGTGATCTAAATGTTAAAACAGAAACACTTAATTTCCTAGAAAATAACTATTGAAAGTTTTAATACAGTCATTATAAACATGTGTAACACATAGCACTGTACTTTATGATGCATAGTAAAGTGTTTAAGGAAGAAAAACTGTAGCCATGAAAATAGAACCGAAATCATGGACATCTTCTCAGGGACAATGGAAAGGGGAATATGTCCTTAGCCATGTGTTGGAGGCATGATTCCGGGACTATGAGCTAGCAGTGTGTTCTGAGTTATCACTCAGGCTTTTGAAAAGGTTTTCTTGTCAACCTGAAAGTATTTTGATTATTGCTTCCTTGGCTTGTTGGTACAACACTCATTCTTTCTTAAATGTTCTGGGCAGAACTGTTGTCTCTCTTACTCTCTTGCACAAAAAGAATGAGTTAATTAAAACTCTTCGTATAAGGGATTAACTGTTTGTAACTGAACCATGGTCTTTGAGCCTAGACAAAGCCTCTTAAATGATATCCATATTTTTGTGATCATACAAACACTATTTATAATGTAGAGGAATTGTTAGAGCATCCTGCTATGAAAAGAATTTTGTACTTGTTCTATACTTACACACACACACACACACACACACACACACACACACACACACATATCCCTACAGTTGCTCTGTGGGGGTATAACTTTTTTCTCATGATAGATTGCACAGGCTGCTGAGGCGACCTGCCTGAGCTTACTCAGGGTTAGATCAACCCTGGCTTCCTAGGCAGTCCTGGTTTGTCCTCTGACTGCTGCAAAGGCTAACCCTCCTGGGAGAAGGGCTCCAGAAATTCTGCATAAATGGATATGGAAATTTCTTTACAATCTCCTCAGGGATGCTCTGCCACGAAGTCCAATGGGACCAAGGGTGGGCGTTAGAGAACACTCAGCTCTGGGACTTTCTGCATCTGGTTCTGGTGTTGAACATTTGTGCAGGACATACAGTTCTTTCCAGGTAACTTTTTTTTTTTTTTTTTTTTTTTGAGACAGGGTCTTGCTATGCCGCTCAGGCTGGCCTTGAGCTCACTTTTGTAGCCCAGGCTGGTCTCGAACTCCACTGATCCTCCTGCCTCAGCCTCCCAAGTGCTGGAATTACAGGCGTGCACCACCCCGCTCAACTTAACTTCTTAAATCACTGTTAGATGTTTATGCTTTTGCTTACTGTTCATTTATACATTTTCCTCTCACCTTGGAACTTGGTAAACTTTGTTTTTTTTTTTTTTCTTTTCTTTCTGTATTTAGGACAAGGTCCACAGGGTCTACAGGATCTCACTATGTGGATCAGACTTAGTGATTCTCCTGTTTTCAGCCTCCTGTTGCAAGTGCTGGGATTGCAGGCTCACACCCACAACACCCAGTCCCAGTCACAGTCTCAGTGCGCCCCACGGGTAGCACAGCATATCGGGGATCAAACTCCGACTGTTGCACTCTGCCTACGCAGGTGCTTTAGTCGGCTGAGAGCTATGAGGCTGGTCATTTTTTCCTGTTTTCTTTTACCTTAGTTTTCCTACCTCACATCATCTGCTCAGGTTCCACCCTACCCAGTGATGCCCATTGATGTTGCATCTTGTATTCATTTATGTCTTAACCTTTTTGTTCTACATGGGGAGTAAGAATGCAGGCAAACAGGTGGTGGGTAGAAAGGATTTGTTGCACATACAAAAGAGGTTAGGTGTCCTTTTTATCCCAGTGCAACCCACACAGACACACCCTAGTCACAAAGCAGATTTCTGTTAGCTCTTCAGGATAAGTCAGCTGTTAGCTATACCACAGCTGGCTTAGAAGTGACAACCCTGGTTTGAAATTGCCAGCTGAAGAAAATCAAGCTATGCTAGGCAGAATTACTCTGTCAGTCCTAGTCCTATATCTAAACCATAAGCATATTTTATGAAGTCTATTCCCAATGTGGTAAGGTGATCAGCCTTTGACACAACTTGCCTGAGCTAGGAATTTTGGTTGTAAATCAGAGAAACTTATTTTGAACTAGTCCAAGCCTAGAAAGCCCAACAGGAAGGGTTAAAATCTACGTATATCTCCCTGGGGCAGATGAGTCAGGAAGACACTGCTGCTCGTTTTTGTCTTTGCTTTTGTTTGTTTTTCTGTGTATGTTTGCCTTATGGTGATGTCAGCTTTTTCCATGTGGGACAACCTCAGAAACTTTTTGTGCCATCATGTCATTTTTGTTCCTAGTTTTAAAAATTAAGTGAGGGGCTGGGGTGTACCTCAGTGGTAGAGGTCTTACCAAGGTCTTACCTAGCATGTCTAGAGACCTGGGTTTGATCCCCAGCACCATAAAAATAAAAATTTAGTAGAGGCTTTCACACAGCCAAAGCTAGTTCAAGAAGCTAAGAATGAAGCTGTCTCTAGAAAGATGGCAGCCCCCACTGGTACCATGTAGTTACAGTAAGGTGATGATCCTGCCTATTCTGGACACACAAAGGACTCCATTGAAACAAGCTTCCAAAGACCTCTTTGTCAAGAGTAATACAATATTCCTTTATTCCTTTCTTTCAGCAAAACAACAAGAGGAAAGTTGACTAATCTGGGGTTCTTAAATTTTGTAATGTTTTGGGGAGCCTTAAATATTGCCTGATAACCTCACTGCTGATTAAGATGCAATATTCCTCAAGATTTAGAAGGCTGCTTTGTTTCTTGTGCCTACCAGCATTTAGCTCTCTGTGTATGGGTAACTCTTCAAGAGTAAACTGCTTGCTCACTGACCCAGAGGAGAAATGGGAGAGTACTCTGTTTAGCTTGGAATCCTTTGAGCAGAGACTGTGCCTGCTGGAATCTCATTATTTAGTTCTGTCATTTCTGGCCACTCACAGACTTTTCTCCAGTATCTAAGTAATTGCTAAGACAGCTTAACCATCTGAGTGAACTCCAGGATCTCTAGCCTTAAGGTGCTGTGCCTGGCCCATAGTCTTCCAGATGTGTCTCTAGAGACATCAGGCTTAGGACACAGTCTCACCTGAGGCCAGTGCTTGTCCAAGCTGTTGCAGTAGGCCTGTCCAGCCCCAGAAACGAGCAATAGAAGTCTTATAGAAAATGACCCAGAAGATGACCTGTGAGAGTCAAAATGCCCTATTCCTGGGGACACTTGAGAATGTCGTTCTCAGTGGGAACTTGATGAAACAGTTCTGCTCTATGTTTTTTATATTCCTTTAAAGGGTTTGGATTTTGGAAGATAGATGCTTTGTATTCCCCATTTTTTTTCCCCAGTTTCTTGAGAATCAAGCTTGATAGAAACAAAGTAGTTTGGCTTCACTGATCCTAGCTAAAGTTTCAGTTCTTGACCATATACGTTTAAGATTTAGTTCTGTGATTCAAGAGAGCCCTACTTCATTGTGACATCCTTCCCTTTGAATGAAAAAGAATATTGAAATGTCAGGCTATAGCCCGGTGGTGCACGCCTGTAATCCCAGCACTTGGGAGGCTGAGGGAGGAGGATTGGTGCGAGTTCGAGACCAGCCTGGGCTACAAAAGTGAGCTCAAGGCCAGCCTGAGCTGCATAGCGAGACCCTGTCTCAAAAAGACAAAAAAAAAAAAAAAAAAAAAAAAAAAAAAGAAATGTCAGGCTGGAATTGAAGTTTCACTTCCTTAAGGACAATGATCACAGGCCCTCACAATAATTTTAGGTAACTAACTTGAATTATAGCGTATCAGGAGCAGCTCTGACTCGGAAAAGTTGAGGGAGAAGATTTACTTTTCCTTCTGTCACATTTGTCGCAATAACTGTCAACACAGAAGAGGAAATTTGACAGAAATATTTGTGTGACATAGCGTAGTACATGAGTAGTCCATTCAACTAATATCCTTGTCTGAGTAAAAATTACCTTGTTCTTATGTATGTTATTTGTGGGATGAGTGTTCTTAGCAAGGTAGAAGAGGGAGGAAGTCTCCTTTAAAATCCCATAGCTGTGAGAAGCAGGATTTGACTCAGTGTCCTTCAGAGTTCTGCTGGGCTTTCTTCTCTGCTGTGGAGAAGAGGAGTGGAAAATCACCCTATGATTTTCCTAACGGGCAGCGTGGACAGAACTTTTCAGAGACTTTCCAAACTTAGAACCACTTAGGGCCCTGGGTGTGTGATTGTAATATTAATCCAGCATTTCTAGCACAGTTCCACTGTTAAAATTAAGCAGACAGGTGTAGCCCCAGCACAGCTGTTTTAAAGTAGAACAACGCAGAGCTATGTCCTTACTCTGTCTCCTCAAACATCCTTCTCATGTCAGTAAATTGGAATCAGTTGTGATAACCGTGTGCCTTTTTATGATATGCAGCTGTTTATACCATAAGAATGGCACCAGAAAGTTCTAGAACCTGCTGACCTCTTCTTGGTGGACTAAGGAGTATACATGTATTCACCTAAATTCACACCTCACCTTTGACTGATGAATATTGACACTTAAAATCACTCTAAAATAATCCCTTGGTTCTCCTCAAGGTAGAGATGGTGTTATATACTGGCCTGTGGCCTTCTGAGGGGCTACAGTGGTTTTTTTTGTTGTTGTTGTTTGTTTGTTTTTGTTTTTAAGATGTAGATGTTATCTAGAAGGTGAAAATATAGCTCTGAACCTCACCGAAAGCCACGGTTGGAAAAATTATAGACTTGTCTAGAGCAGTCTCACTTCACAGTTGTCTTTGATAATTTTCAGAAGTTTACCAGAGATCCTGGGGGACCTGTGTGAGAGGAAGGTGCAGTCTCTTTGGGACCCTAACTCAAGGGAGGGAACCCTCTCTGCCATGAGAACCACTGCTCAGTGGGTGAGAGCCACTCTCGGGAGAGGACTGGCCCGTTTAGGCTGTTGGGAGAGAGAAGAGCCAGGAACTCTGTTCTCGGACACAAGCAGTGCTTCTGGATTCTACAGTGTATTATGGATACTCCAGAAGATGCATTTTTGGAAGTAACTAAAATGCTATGGTTACAGTAAAAATCTCTTCTGACCATACCTTCCACCTCCATGTTTCTAAAGCCCATGTCCATGCCGAAGAGAGCACTGTTAAAAGGTTTCCAAAGGGCCAGCAAGATAGCTCAGTGGACTAAAGCACCTGCTTTGGCCAGCTCAGGGTCCTGGGTTCGATCCCCTATCCTGCATGCCTTGCTGGCCCTGCCCCTAGGGCATGCGGAGCCAGTGACCTGAGCCCAGGCATAGTGGCACACACCTGTAATCCAGCAGATCAATATGAGTGCAAGCTGTGGAGTGAGGCCCTGTACCAAATACATAAGTGAAAATATTAAAAATAACTAAATAAAAGGCTCCCAAGTAACCCTCCATTTATTTTTATGTATGTAAATAACTACAGAGTTATATTGTTTTACCATATAACTATTCTGTATCTTTTTTTAATTATCCATGTTTTATATTATTATGTGTACAAATATTTATCTTATGTTTTCAAACATTAAGAGTAGTTCATATTAAGTATAGTATAGACCGATATTTTTAAGCCTTTTTCATATTTTAAAGAGAACTCAAAATTGTAAAATGAAATTAGAAATGACACAGAATTTCGCTAAACAGAATAATAGGAATTCGACAGTGGTTGTTGTATTGCATAATGTTATCTTCAAATTAGTTGTCTAGCTCACCAGATATAAGTGTGCAAAATTAGGCAAAAAAGGAAAAAAAAAAAAAAAAAAAGGGAGGGGATGGGTGAGGATATAGCTTGGCATAAGCGCCTCCCTGGCAGGCACAAGGTACTGCGTTCGGTCCCTGGTGAGGTGGTGTGGTGTTTGTGTGGAAGGGGGAGTTCTAAGAAATTAAAAAGGAGAAGGAAAAAAAAAAAAAAAAAAAAGCATTAGCTGCTCCTTTCAATAGCCAAGCAGAAATCAGCAGTACAACTGTCTAAGTTATCCTGTGTATATACATACATATTTCCTTTTCTTTCTTTGCCCTTTTTCTTATCCCAGTTTTTCCTTCCCTTTGAATAGATTCCTCCCCTTTCATGGTACCTATTGTACCTTTCAGATTTTATTTACTCTTTTAGGTTCTTACACTAGTGGGAAAATACGACACTTGCACATGCAGATCTGATTTATTTCACTCACCAGTATGGTCTTTAATTGCATCAATTTAACTACAAAAGCCTTACATTTATCTTTTCATAGCTAAGTAATACTCTTATTGTGTAAAAATGCCATACCTTTTTAAATCTATTCCTCCATTAATAGACAGCAGAGTTATTTCCAAGATTTAGTTATGACAAATTGTGCTGCTGTAAACATGGGTGCTGTATCACTGTGGTACAATGTTTTCAGTTCATTTAGTATACCCTTGGGTTTAATGGGACTTCCAATCCTAGCTTCTTGCAAAATTGCCATGCTGATTCCCATAGTGGCCTTAGCAGTCCACACTCCTACCAATAGTGGCAGAGGGTTCCTTTCTCCCCACGGCTCCTTGGCATTTGTATAAATCATTATTTAGCTACTTCCTTACCAAACGTATTTTCCAATCTTATATGACTAATCATACAGTCCAAATACATAAAATAGCTAAAAGATGTACTTGACCTCCACCCTCATTAGGCTGTTTAAACAGAAAGTATAATAATGTGCTCTGTAGGAAGTTGACACATCATCCCTTTGTACCTTGTTCAGATTCTTTGTGCCTTAGTTCCTTTATCTGTGAAATGGGAATAAACATAACATTCATCTCATGAGGTCATGAGAAGGTTGAAATGAGTTCATGTACACAAAGCTCTCCAGACAGCGCCAGGCAGGCATGGCGAGCACTGTGCTCGGGCCCTGTTGTGTGGGCCTGCTGGCGCTGCTTTGGCTCTCGGCCCGTGTTATCCATTAGCTGCTGACCTGTTCCGCAAGCATCACAGAGCAGCAGTGTGTTTTACGGGGCCCTTCGCTACAGGATATCCTCATGGGTGTTCTTCACCATGTTTCACGAAGTCTTTCTGTGGAAACGAGCAGTTTCTGTCTTGCCCAGGAGTAGACATGCCTCTTCTTGGTATCCAGTTTGAGTTTCCCACACTGACCTGTGCATCTTCTAGCTGATTGTGTGGCTGTTTTTCACGGGTTGTTAGAATGGACCTAGGAAGCTGGGGAGATAGCTCAGCAGAATAAGCACTTGCCTGATAAGCGCAAGGTCCTGAGTTCAATCTCCAGTGACACACACACACACACACACACACACACACACACACACATAATAATAATAATAATAATAATAATAATAATAATAATAATAATAATAGTAACAGAGTGGACCTAGACTTTCTATCTGTGTCTGGCATGTGTTAAGGACAGTCTAGCTACATTTTGTATATTAATCTGTGATTTTTTTGGCCAGCTAATATAAATGGCTGCACCTCTGTGTATGTGTAAACTTTTTTTTTTCCACACTGAAGGATTGTTCTGAATATGTATCTATTGTCCCTAGCAGCCACCAATGGCCCAGAGGAAAGTAATGTGCAGGGGAACCACCTGCATGTTGTCCTAGGGTCCCCCACTGGCAGGGCAGAGATTATAGGCTAGGTCAGTGACACAGCCACATGTAGAAGTCTAAAAGCCACTGTGTTTTAGGCAAGCAGGTGTTAAGTCCAGGAGGGGACCAGAAGCTGGTCACTGTACGTTTGCAGCAAGTAGTCTGAATGATTTCTTTAGAGGAAGCAGTGAGACAGGAGCAGCCCAGCCTGCTCAGCAGGAGCCATGCTTCTGAGTTCTCCCTGGTCCCAGGTAGAGCCATGCTGGTGAAAGACAGCATTAGAAACTGTATCAAGGGGGACAGAAACGTGCTTCTGACAGGGAAAGATGAACTTTTATTAAAACTGGATGCCAAAGTCCTTCCTGCAGGGACATCCTGCAGACAACTTGGCATGTACAGCACAAGGCACCCGGCGGCTGGCTAGCTGGCATCTTGTGGGATCTGCCACTTGGGTCTCTGTCCTCCACTGCCCACCGGAGAAGCGGCACTGCCAGTGCTAGAAGGCTCCACACCTGTGGTGAGGGGGGGTCTTGTGTGTAGCGTGGCACTTGACTGCACAGGTCTTTTGCCCACCAAAAACCACCATTGCAAGTTCTTTAACAGAGGACAATTTGACTGCTATTGAGCGTTGTTTTCCTGCCTTTCCTTGCCAGGTCCTGAAAAAAATGTAGGTTATGACATATCCTTGGATGCCAGCCAGACACTGAGGGCTCCTGGCATACTAATGTGAAAACAATAAACTTGCATGGACAAAGAAGTCAGTTGTGATTGTGAAGGCCCTTTGTCTGTGGTGTGAAAGCTCCCGCAGCAATGGACAAGACAGCAGTTCGAGGGAGGCTGGAACGAAAAGCAGTGTGGCGTCTCGGGAGGCACCGTGCGCCATCTAGACGGTGCCTGGCACAGCAATCCCGGGCAGGACCCCCTGCGCTCCCCACGGCCAGCCAGCCTTCTCTCTTTAGGGTATCTAGTTGTGAAGTCCTAGGTTGCCATTTCTGTTTGAGGACAGAGAAGGGTTTGCTTCTTGTTGACATCTTGGCAGCGCCTAGGGAAGCAGTTTAACAAGGCAAGAAGAAAGTGTCTTCTCTCATGACAAGAAAAGCTGAAATTGAGGGAAATGAGCTCGGGACCAGAGAGGCCAAGCCGGGGCCTCTCTGCCTGGCTCACGCGCACAGTGGTTCACTACTGCAGGTAGTTGACCCTTGCATCCTCTATATGGGAGCGTAAGCACCAATGCACAAGCCCAGAAGTTGAGGATAATGGTTTCCTCATTGAGCAGTGAGATCTCCTTTTCAGAGCACTAACCCTCAGAGGGGGCAGCCTTCCATCCAGCATGGAGGAGGCCAGAATTGTTAGTGGGTCCCCTGATGGCATCAGCAGCGCCTCCCCTCCCCCATGCCCACTACTCTGCCAGACACATCCTAGAAAATGGCATCTCCTGTCTTTATCCCAGGGCATATCATAAGGCTCTGCCTCTGCCATCTTGTGCCCTCTTCTTTCTCTTTTCTTCTGTAGTTTCTAGCTACTTTGCTTTCCATCTACTTAGCTCTTAGAGGAGCTCTGGCTGCTCTTCGGGCTCTTCTCTAGGCATTTCGTCCAGCTTACTTCTTTCACCTGGAGCATTGTAGTAACACAGGCTGCAGTTTAACTGCCAAACACTTGTGAGAAGCGGGGCTGAGGTGGGAAGGGTGGTCCAAGTAGACCCAGGGCCTCGCGCTTGACCTCGCCCCGCTCCTTCCTCCCTGTTCCTGTGAAGCTCAGGATGGGCTTCCTTGACATGCGTTGTGCCTTGGCTCTGGGAAGCCCGAGTGTGGAAGATAGGAGATGCCAAGATCTTGGCAGCAGATTCTTGTGTGTGGCTTGTTGGGGGAATACTACCAATTCTCTAGTCTCCTCGAAGAGCAGACCCTTGGTGCTGTGCTTCTAGTAAAACCAGACCCAGCATGTCCAGTCAAAGCAAGCACTGCTGGCCTGCAGCTCTGTCAAGGCCCTCCCAGCTAAGGGTGAGGTCACCTGGAGTGGTTGCAACATCTTGCAAGGCACACCTTTTAATGGCATGTGGTCTAGTCTTCCTTGCAGTGGTTTTGAAATCTGTGGTTTCCTATTCTGATGCCTAGTTTTTGTAATATAGTCAGTGGCACTGTCTTCCCAAATCACATACATTTTTTTTGTTTGTTTTCTGTTTTTGTGTGACCGGGGTTCGAACTCATGACTTTGCGCTTGCCTGGCAGGCACTTGTGCCATGGAGCTATCTCCCCAGTCCCCCCCCTCCCCAAGTACTTAATTTAGAAGTTGATAATATTTCTTCATCATTCTAAATGTATTCTCCCCCCTCTAGTCCCAGGTAAATCACCATGGTACTTCTAGTAACGAAACCTATCAGGAACGCCTGGCACGACTAGAAGGAGATAAGGAGTCTCTCATCTTACAGGTGAGTCGTTTGGATGGGACACAGCTTTGCCTGTCACCTCCAGCTCTGTCGCTTCCCTAAGTGGGAGGCAAGTACAGAGGATTCACTTTGTTGGAATTTTCTGATGTCAAAATATGTGTTTTTCAGATAAGCTTTTCTTGAAACAAAACAGAAAAATTTGAAGCATAACATAACCATGGCCTTGGCTTTGGGGAGCTCTGAATTATTTATTTACTGTGCACTGTCCCTACTCACTGGAAACCTTGTGGCTAGGTGAACCTTGATGGTGCTAAGAATGAGCAATGTGGGGCCCTATGCCCCAGGAGCCCGGAGTCTTATGAGGAAGATGAGATATGACCTCACGTCACTGATGAAACAGCCATAAGTGATAACAGGCCTAAGGGCGAACTCTGCCAGAGTCAAGTCAAGAGAGTCTGAAGCTAGACTTGGTGTCAACGTCCCTGGAGCTGTTCATGCAGTCAAAGCCTCTGGTGACTCTTGCTTTGACAAGAGAAATTCGAAAACCTGTCAGGGAGAAAGCCAAAGAAACTTTGTTGTTTTTGAAAGCCTGTGTTCTTT
>PVJA010021274.1:0-35700 GCA_004027025.1 Myocastor coypus
CCTCCCTCCCTTCCTTCCTCCCTCCCTCCCTCCCTTCCTTTCCCTACTTACATGTGCCTGTAACCTGATGGCAACTGTGGAGACTAAATGCTAGGGAAAATAAGAGAAAGCATTGCAGACAAGGTGCCTGCGGAAGAGAAACTTAAATTGAGCAAAATAGGCATAAATAAGTAAGGGAAATGTTACAACCCTAAAAACGTGTGCAAGGCGTAATGAATATACAAAGTGTTGAAGGAAGGGATTGGGCAGAGAGATGGAATCTGGAGAACTCTCCTGGAGAATATAACCCTTGAATTGACTCTTCCTAGGCACTAGGACTTTCGCCTCCTTTTCTTCCCTCCCTCCCCCTTCTCTCTCTCCTTCTTCTTCAGCTAGAGAAGGGTGTCCCAGGATGTGCAAAGGAGTGAAAGTGTGACACAAGGGTAGTGCTAGCACACCATACATCATTCTGTATGCTTGTGTAAGGGGTGTGTGTGTGTGTGTGTGTGTGTGTATTGTGGGGGAGTAGTAAGATGTGGTAGTGTGGAGGAGTCAAGGAGGTAGAGGTGTAAACTCTCTCCTGGAAAATGGAAAACAGCTTTCAGATTTCAGCTAGAGCAATATCATACATGGCGGTGGTACTCACAAACACTGAGTGGGCACTAAAGCAGGAGGAGGATGGAACAGGTGTAAGACACTGCAGTCAGCGAGGTTGCTTTGGAGGTTGTTGTTCTGATGTCGGGGGATGGACCTGGAGAAGGTGGGACGTTCTGCAAGGGCTCCTGAGGGTCCAACCAGTCCCCGACTCATAATGGTTCCATGTATGACTTTTGACCCTGCAATGATGTGAACACAGTGCGCATTCAGTACAAACCACACTTTGCATGTTGAGCTTGGATCTTTCCCCAGCTAGCAGTATGCGGTGTGATGCTGTCTCTTAGGATTCTGGGCAGCAGCCGTGAGCAGCAGCTTGAAATCCGCTGCCAGTCACGAGGGTGGACAACAGGCATGCTTCAGCATGCTGTGCTCCTGGGCAACAGCCCTTGGGAGTTAGGCGCATGATGTATGGTCTGGACTTCCGGTATTTAATAGATTTATCAAACATAGCACCATAGTAAGTAGAGGAGTGTTTGTGGTATTGTCTAAAGTAATGATTTTCAAAGTGTTTTTGCTGGAGTGTTGCAGTCTGTGAACTATTTGTCACTAATCTGTTAGAAATAATGCAAAAATTCAGAGTAAGACTTAGATTTTTTAAAAATGTATTTAGTTGTTGCGGGTCTCCACACAGTTGGGACTCATGGTGATCCTCTTGCTTTCAGCTTGCCCAGAGCTAGAATTACATGCATATGCCACTAGGCCTGGACTCTGTGGCTGGCTCAGCCCACCCTGGGGGCAGGGCAGCCATGGCATGTCCTGTCTGGGATTGAACTGAGACTCCTGAGCTTGCCTAAGCTTGCCAATGTGGGTGCTTTAGTCCACTGAGCTATCTCACCAGCTCCAAGACTTAGAAATTTTTATAGCAAGTCCAAGGAATAATTTTATAATGAAAGAAATTGAACTTGCATTTTAAAATATGAATTCTGTCTTAGTTACTTTTTACTCTTCACTGGGACAAATACCCAACACTCAAAATGAAGGAAGGAAAGGTTTATTAGCTCACAGTTACTGGAGGTTTCAGTCCATATTCGGCTGGCCCAAGGCTGAGTGGAGCAGGGCAGAGAGCATCCAGTTCATGGTGGCGGAACAGCAACAATGGTGACAGAGGCAGCCGACCAAGTAGGGTAGCAAAGAGCAATAGTGCAAGTCTGTCTCTCTGTCTCTCTTTTTAAATTACATCAGGCTCTCTGCCTTAGCCTATCGTCTCAGGCCACACCCATAGTCTCAGCAGTACTCGGACCATAATCCCAACAATAGTAAAACATGTAATCCCAGTGGATCATCATTTAAGTCTCAAACTCTAGAAGTCCCCACCCATGATTGCATGAGGCTTTGGGGGGGACAACTAGACATAAACCATAACACTTTCCATTTTATGTTTTTGGTAACTTGTTTTCATTAAAAAAGCATTCGATATCTGGAGAGTAAATCCAAGCTGGACCTGGCCATAGTTGGCTAAGAAGCTCCTAGCTAGGATTTGGTGGTTATTAGGTGAATTCAGAGTGGGTGAAAAGAAGGAATCTGAGGTCACTCGGCTTTCTGACAATAAGACATGGTGATTACAGCAAATTACAGAGGCAGCTTATTTTCTGCAAAAGGGATAAATTTCCATTTACCTGTTGCCTTAGCCTACACTTGGGCTAAAAAATGCATCTGAGGAAGCACATCACAATTATTTATGCTTTTAGGTAGGTTTTCTTGTGAATACCATTTTTTTTTTTTGGGTGGGACTAGGGTTCGAACTCACGACCTTGCACTTGCCAGTCATGTACTTGTGCCACAGAGCTATCTCCCCGGCCCCTACAAGTACCATTTTAAAATCTTATTTTATTGGTACGCTTTTAGATATACACAGTGATCATGTGTACCATAGAAAACTTGTATCTGTACACGACATAACTTAATTCTCTTTCATCCATTCCCCTTCCTTCTTTCTACCCTCCCCCCACTTACAAAAGCTTTCCTCTCACTTTTTTTTTCTCTTTTCCTCTTTGTTTTTATTTTCCCTTCTTCCTTTTCCCTCCACTATTTTCTTTACCGGAAACATCTCTCACCTTTTTCTTCACTTGGCTGACACTGAATGCTGTGTTCATTATTTTGCACGCTAATTCTCACAATGACCTTGTAAAGGAGGCTCTCATTTGTAGATGGCAAAACTGAAAGATGGTAGGTCACTCTACTGGAGGAATTGGGTTTGAATCCCAGGAAGTGCAATGCAGGAGTCCATGCGATCACTGTAACTTAGTGTCTCATTAAATCTCGCTTCAACTGTTTCTTCTTGTCTCACTGGTGGGTCCACCTTCTGCACTTCCACAAAGCAGGTGCATGCATTTCCACCCCAATGCTGCCAAACCCTCTTTGAAGCATTTGTTCATTTGCTGTGCCCCTTCCTTTCTTAGATTGTGAGCTCCCTGAGGTCAGGAAGAAATACAACCATCTCTGTTTCTTTGAGCCAAATCACAGTAGCCAGGCTTTCCTAGGAGCTTGGCCAAGGTTTACCGACTAAATAGAGGCATGAAAAGGTTTAGTATATTATTGATGAGAAATTAGATGGGGTCAGAACATAGACTGTGTGGGCTAAGGCAGTAGAGGTAGGCTGAGATCAGACTGTGAAAGTTGCTAAATGCTAGTGTAGCGTTTTCAAACAGCAGCCACAAGGCCATGGAAGGATGCTTCCACATCTACTGATTTGAGGCTTGCAGTGCTACAGCGCTATAAGTCCTTCGCTCT
The DNA here is from genome assembly GCA_004027025.1 of Myocastor coypus. Taxonomy (NCBI): domain Eukaryota; kingdom Metazoa; phylum Chordata; class Mammalia; order Rodentia; family Myocastoridae; genus Myocastor; species Myocastor coypus. Next base: position 3,367 of record PVJA010021274.1, read on the forward strand.
CTTGTCACCTGCTCGATCCTTGGGTTCCAGTTCCTCAGTTCCCATGCTCGGCACTTCCTCCTGATGCCATTCCACTGCGTAGTTAAAGGACCTCGAGAGTGCAGACAGCAGGCAGCAGGAATATGTAGTGAATAATTAAGAAACAGTGAATTTTGAAGCACTCTTACCTTTGTTTTTAATACAAATATTTAATTATAGGTTTATGTAGTTTAATTTGTAATAATGTCAATATTTTACAGCTGCCTTACAAGATTTCTTAAATTTTAGCAAACAAGCTTATGTGAACTCACTCCAGAGCAGAGAGTTGCTAATCCCTTTACCTACAGAGTCCTTCAAGTCCAGCTCCTGGGACTAATCTTAGACTTAAGCAGCTGACTGCAGAAAGCATCGGTCAGGAGCTTCTCATAGTAGCACTGGCGCTCAGTCTGTGTCCAGTTCCTCAAATCTCATGGCTCTGGGCTTCTTTTTTTTTTTTTTTTTTTTATCTGAATAATAACTTCCCTTTGAATGCCAATAATAGTTTCCTGCAGCCTCTCCTCTGGGTCAGGGACGATCAAGTTGGACAAGTTCTGCATGCACAGGGTATGACGCATGTGCCAGGGTGATCACAGGCTCTGTTGCTTTCTGTTGCTTAATTGCCCACCGCAGCTAGAATGTGTGCCCTGCAGTTGGGTTTCCTTTGCCTTGAGCGTAACGACTTCCGTCTGCATACGTTCTTAACTGTGACCTATTGGAGCACTCAAGGTGCTGTATTCCTTTTGCTTCAGTAACTAGATCTGGCTTTCACCCCTGACCTGGCTTACACGGCTTGACTGGCTTTGGCCTACCTGACCAAACCCAAATGCTGACAAACACAGGCACGAGAAAATGAGGTAATTTCAGGACATATTACTATTTTGCCAGTATCTGTCAATAGCTACAAAGACCATGGTCACTTTTCTTTGAGTTCTGAAGAGCAGGCCCAGGTTAAAATAATGGAGCAAGTACACTGAACAAAAGAATAGGCTCTCTTCTGTCAGCTCAAAGAGGGTTCAGAGCGGGTGGAGTGAATGCATGAGACCTCCACGCGTTAGTGTTCAGTGTGCTAGAGTCTCATAAGCAGGACACGTGGGCCAAATCTACTCAAAGACAGTGTGCATTTTTAAAATAAGAAACATATACTTATGTAAGATTTGTTTATTCAGTAATTGAATCTAACAAGAACAGGACGTTTCACTGACAGAAGAGTTTTGGCCTTTCTCGATACTCAATAGACATTAGCATTTGGCATCTAATGTAGATACAAAAGTATTTGTTGGCAGACTGTAGCTTTGAGTATCCTGGAATGGTCAGGGAATCAGCTTGAGAAAAACCACAAGGGAAAATGCACTTCAGAAAATGTATTTGGTTTCCTCAATGGGCCTAAGAAGCTGGGGTTGTTAATGAAGATCTGCTGCTCTCAGGTGGAGTTAAAATCACAAGCATCACAGTTGTTTTCCCCCAGCTGAGAGGGCTCAAAGGCACTTCCCACACCTAGAAGAAGGTTCTGTGCTTCTCAGAGAACAGAGCCAATCTATAGGGACTCAAAGGTGGCCTGGATTTTCTAACACTCCAGGAGAGCAGCTCTGACCTGAGAGTAAGCATCTGACCTGAGTCAAGAAGTTGGCTTTCCTATAACATGCTGACTCCCAGTGCTTGCCCTGAGAGGGAATTACCTTAAACTTTTCCTGGACAAAGTAGGGTTAAAGAAGGTATCCTGAAAAGCAAAGAACTTAGTGACCACAGGGAGCATAGGCTGAGTTCTGAGGCCTGTGAGTGGTGATGTTGCCGAAGTCTGCTCTCGGCGTCTTCCACACTTGCTTTAGTGTGTTGTCTTGCTCATAGTTTTTAAACAGCAAGGCCTACCGAGTTATTTGTTACTGCTTTGCAAACTGTGCAGAAAGTTCTGCTGCAGGAGAATGTAAAAGGGGGACGGGCCAGAAGCGGAGGTGGAGACTGCAGGGCAGCAAACAAGCCTCCAAGAGAAAGTTGTGATGTTTTGCTTACCTGGTCAGGCAAGAGCAAACTGAGAACACCATCACTGCAAGTGGCGATCTATAAACATCTGAACGTGCAGCAGTAGCTGTGTTTCTGTAGTGTTTATGTAAACACATGTAGTCATTATTTTATTCCCATTTTACAGGAAAGGAGAGGAGGGGAGAGGAGAAGAGAGGAGAAGAGTAGAGGAGAAGGTAGAAGAGAGGAGGGGGAGGGGAAGAGAGGAGAGGAGAGCAGAGGAGAGGAGAGCAAAGGAGAGGAGAGGAGAGGGGATGCAGAGTGAATATGAAAATCAGCAAAATTCACACAAGCGAGTAACAGTGTTTAGATTTAGAACAAGGGGTCTGGCTCCACCACGTATTTTATATTCTAGCTTTCCCTTGTGCTACATGCAGCAATGACACTGTTTTGGTAAATGGTGTTTTATCGTACGTGATTATCCTCGCTATTACTTTGGACTCTGCGAGCTGATGAGCTGGGCTCTTAAAGGCCTAAGTCAGCATCTCCTTGGAAGTGCCTCGTGAATTTTACTACAGAACAAACGCACTCTTCTCTTTCGAACATCAACTACTGACTTTCGGGAACAGGAACAGCACTAAGCATTTCATTCACACTTTAGTGTCTCATAACCAGCGTTCAGTTTTGTTTCAAAAGATTTTTTTTAAATTTCAGTACCAAGCTCACATGCTAGGGGCAATATGTTCATCCCTGGAAGTTTCTACTGTACTTTATCCCTTTCAGAGCGTTGGGGATTTAGCTCATACTTGCTGGAGATGCTGCATGATCCTACACAACCATTTTTAAATGAAAGAGACTTCCCTTGACTTTATTTTCTGGAATTTTTGTAGGCGTCAGAGCATATTGTTGGAAAAGCCAGACTGTAGCGTCTTACGGTTGATTTGCTGCCCTGTGCCTGCATCTGTGATAGCAGTTAAAACAGACACCTCACAAGGCTTCCTAGAACACTGCTAACTTCAGAATAATTGTTTCCTTTAGGAGAGTAGGGTATGCTGTTCTTGAACATTTAACTTCTTTAAGTCTCATTTTCTTTGACAAAAATGTTAATAGCATCTATCTTATAGGGTGTCCTAAGGATTCAGTAAGATGCTGTAGAAGGAGTGCTTAGCTCAGGGCTGGCGTATGTCAAATTCTTAAAAAATCTGGTTTCAAATTTAGGTCTAGGTAACTGCTGGTTCTCTTCAAGGCCCAGTATAAACCTTTTTTATTTTTAATAACATTTTTCTTCTTCATAGCTCATGCTCTGTTAGGAGAATGAGAAGAATGTCGGTTTTTGCTGAACTGTGAGACTTTTCTGTATGAATTATGCATTTTAAAAATAAATTTCAGAAAGACAAATTGGTTCTTTTCCAGTGGTCCTTTTATAAAGGGCTATTTAAAAAGACATAAAAGAAATAGCATTCATTCATTATTTAATGCCTTGTATCAGTGATTACATCAGCTCAGTCTGGCCATTGATCGGCCTCAGAGCCCTCAGCCAGAGCTCAAGAGAGCAAGAGAAGCAGGGAGAAGCCCAGGAGCTGCTCACACCCAAGGCCTGCGGGCCTCTGCCTCCGTGGTGCTGCTGTGCCCGCTGCTCTATGCCTGCATGGCCCCTCTTCCTCTGTCCGCCCAGGGGTTTGGTTCATTCCCATGGCTGGAACAAGACATAAAGCAAACCATTTTCTCCTTGAACATGTGTTCTCTTGAAGTATCTTTTCATCTTTTCCTTTTTTTTGAGCACTATATTCCTGCTAAGAACAGTCTTCACTTCTTCAGCATCTCCAGTCCTGGCTCTCTCCCTTCCTCCGTGGCGTTCCAAAAATCCTTATCTCATCAGGGTGTTTGATCTTCGTCTTCATTCTTTTTGATCTGCTTGGATTGTGACATTGTTGAAATCTTGAAAATCTCCAAGCTTCGGGCACACATTTTCTACTTTTCGTAACATTTCTGGGTTGGTTTGCTGATAGAAAAATGTCAGTGATGGCAGCTTTGCAGAATATTCTGAGGTTAAAACAAAGTGACATCATCAATGTATTTAGCAACCAGTAAGATTTCCTTGGCAAGTTCATTATGCCCAAGACTTCCTCTCATACTCCCGGTAGTGTACCTGTATTTTTATTCTAAGCTTTCCCTAGATGGTAATTCTTCCTTTCTAACTGGCTTCTGCACCTCTATTTTGACTTCTGAAACAAAGCCATGGCTGATGAAGCTGGGAAAGTTGTCAGAGAGACCACATTGGTATGTTAGAGCATCGTTTCAGGCTAAGATTCCAGCTGAATTTCCCAGGGGCATCTGGTGTTACCTTTTCTGAGGCAGTTCATGATCCTGAAATGACCTGTCTACCATCTTCTGTTTTCGCCACATACACAATCCTACTACCTGCCTCTACGTTACCATCATGCTGCGCAGCTTTCTTTCGGGCATTTTTCACATTCTTCTTTATATTACAGTGTGTAAACATGTTTCTTACCTTCTTTGTAAGACTGAAAGTTTCTTGAAGCTAAAGATTCATGTGTTTCTTACTTGTTCTAGTACCCTGATGGCGTTTTACAGAGTATCTCCTAAGTAGTAACTGCACATATAAATGATAAATGTGTTTACCTGAATATATTTTAAAAATACTGGGTTCAGGACCAGGAACATTTCCTTGTGCTCAAAAGATATGAAAATGTCCAAATTGTTGCATTTATAATCTTCATGATATGACTAGAGGAGTAACTCCTTTATGTCCTAGTCACTTGATCTCTTTGACTGTTGCAAATTCTTTTGCTTAGAGTGTCTAGAGGTATTTCTTATTACCTAAGTATTAGTAGTTATTCTTTGTAGATTGGAATTGTTTATTATTCCTTTTCATGATGGCTGGTCAACTATGTCAACTTGGTAAGAGATGCTTAGCTAAAAGGGCACAGCCATTCTGCACCTTGGGGTGTGAAAGACCTACCCTAGGAGTGCTTATAACCTGGATGGTATAAAAGCAAAACGAAGAAGGGAAGATCTGCTTCTATTTCCTCAGAGAAGCTCCAGTCTTTCCCTTTCCCTTGGATGTCATCTCCTGGCTTCCAGTGCAGGCGCGTTGGTCTGATACGGACTTGCATGGAGTGCTGTAGTGAGCCCCACACCTTCAACTGAGTTCTTTCACCTCCAGGGTACAATCACCCTCGGCAGCACACATCCTTGTCTGACCCTGTGGGTGACCATTGTTAGCCAGTGTTGCATATTCTTGTGTATTTCTATACCTTGTGTTGTAAGTGTTTCTCTGGTAAATACTGAGATACGCTATTTTAATGTGTACACTCATTTTGAGCAAAATGGTGGAAAGATGCAATGCTTATGGGGGGAAAATGTCTATTTCTGTCACACACCTTTGTATTTTTTGACCCTGTGCTGAAATAATGAAATCCAAATCCTATCTAAGAAATAGGTCGGTGCAAAACCTAAGAATAATTGTGTTGCAGAGTTAAGGTGAACAAGAAACTGGGCTAAGCGGGAGGTTTTTTTTTTTCAGTTTCAAGTATCTGACAAAATTGGGAAATTGGATAAAAGGAGTTTAGGAAATTGTACTGGATGAAAATGTCCTGATGTTTGGTATTTGTTCCAACCTAAAAGCATCTATTTCCTCTACACAGAGATGGATATGTAATGATCTCAAATCTAATGGAAATGTTCATTTCCAGGGGTATTGTAGTTTTGAAATGGGTTTGTTTGAGGATTCTGGGTCTAATTTCATATTATTAAACTCTGAAATTACAGAGGCCTTTCCAAAGTAATACTTGGGCCTTAGAATGGTTTTGATGGGTGCACCATGAGCTTGTTGTGTACAAAGACTGAAGGACTGCTTTGCAACATAATCCTCTTCAGGAGAAGAACTGGTGCTGTGTCTTAGTTCTTGAGACTCTCAGGGGCTGGTTTTCTTCCTTTAGCTGGTATAAGAGAATAGCCCACGTAGTGAAGTGACAGCTAGCGAAAGTTTTCAAAGCAGATAATAGGGCAGACATGAAGAGTGAAGCATTTGGAGGCAGGCCTGGGCTTGATTCCTAATTCCATCATTTGATTTATGGATGGATCTAATTATTTAGCCTTTTAACCCCCGTGACCTCAGCTGCACAAAGGGTACCATGAACGGTAAGAGTTTCCATGTTAAATATAAGGCTTTTGATATTCAGAAAGACAATGATGCTAAGCTCAAGTACTTATGTTATAGAGTAATAGTATCACTAAGCCTCTCTTCTGGAGGGTTAACAACTTAAGCTTACAGACCAAAAATTAGAGAAAGAGAAGGGCTAAAAGGATAACCAATATTTGGGCCCTAGCCCTTCAAGGTCAGTGAGGACTCAAAACGTAAGAGAACCTGTACTGTAACATCCTATAACTCAGTAGTGTCCCAAATTTTCTGTTCAAGGAGATTATGGGGCCACAGAGTAATGGGATTGGCAATGTATAGTATGCCTAAGAAGAGTCACCTAGAGAGAAAACATTCTCTCAGGTTTTTACAGAGAACAAACTGGTCAAGCAATGGCCATCACTCATCCAGATGGCTGACACTGACGAAAGTTCTACAAAATGCTGTACATGGTTTCCAGGTAAATCCTGAGGGGATTTGACTGACCTTGGGAGATACAAAAGTTACATGTTTTGTTATATAGGTCTTGCTTTAACCTGTTCTTAACCCCAGCAGAAAAGTTTAACCATGAGGCATAAAAAGTAAAGCCAGGTAAGTATGCTGAGCTATAAAAGGCTTAAGTCAATAGCTTCTGACATTGCTAGTTCTGCTGATAACCCACTACTACTATGGAATATTGGACTACACAATACAACTGCTTCTTTTTAGCTCAATGAGAAGAAATATTGTACCAATATGTTTAGAAGTTATTGTGTCTGAATCTTGACTTTGAACAACTACTTGAAGACAATGCACCTTATATTAATTATTGTGACTGTCCTACTAATGTGCTTTGAAACTGTCTAAATGTTATTTCTTATTAAAAGCAATAAAATTATATTTAAAAAAAAGAGTTTAGCATGGTACCTGGCCTAGAGAATGCCCAACCAAATGGAAGTTACTAATATTATTAAGAGAAATTATTTTAGTTTTGCTTCAAGAATATAGCCACTTTTGCTTCTTATGTGTAACAAACTGAGCATTATGTAGTCACATTGTCATTGTAAAATACCCTTACATGCTAATTAAAAATGAAAATTTGAGAGTGTAAATATGGACCTTTTTCTTGGAAATACTTCTGGGAATGTACTTGTTGCATATCTAGTTTTGAAAGGCCAGCCTAACTTGGTCACAAAAGCATATGTAGCTATGCCTCCAATAGACAGAAGATGTTAGGGGTCCCCAGACATTATTTGTGTGATTCACTGTGGGCAAGAAAAGGACCTATTTTTAGGGAGAGGGAAAGGAAGACTGTAAACTGATGAATGATGGGATTTTCCTGTCTTCTGGTTCTGCTGCTTTTGCTATCTATCTTTACAGCTAACCACATTTTTCCTGAAGTTCCTTTATCATCGTTATTCATATTCCTCTCTTCCCTTTCTACTCTATAAATGGCACATATTATGAAAGAGCAAATACTTGACACTGCCACCAGAAAGCCAGAAATGGGGGTGGTGCCTTTCTAATCCTCAACACCTGGCCTCCTTTTATTTGACTGCCAGAAGGAGGAGGTTTCTTGATTATTCAAAAATGTCTTCTTACGCTGGTGCTCACAAATGACTGAAAAGGTTAATACATTGCAGATCTGCTTGGTAATCCAGAGAGATTGAGCTCTGCAAACATAAAATTTCCTTTTTAGGTTGAATCTGACGTTCTTAAAAGCCACCCTTCTCTTCCCACACTTGAAGTATTTACCCAAGCTTTAAACACTGAGTAGCAGTAGTGTGGCAAGACATCTAGCATTCGCCATGGGATGCTCTGCAAACGGGCCTAATGCATGGGATTTCATTTCGTTTTCACGACAGTGTCATGAATAAAGCACCAAAATTCCCATGTATCACAGGCGAGTGTGGACTTCCATAGGCTCCAGTGAGGAGGGGCTCACTCTCATGCAGTCTCCCTAAGCACTGGTGATCTCTTGCAAGACTTGGGGGTCCTTTCCAGCTAACCTCCCTCCTCTCTGCACTGACATTGGCTGCAGAGCTTTGTACAAGTGTATCCTGGTCAATCAGCCAATGCTGACCACAGCAAGAGGTGGCTTCTAATTCCAGTCACCTCCTGAGGTCAGCCAATTTGTGGGACCATAACCAAGTGCAGAAGCCATCTTCCCAGGAGGGTTACTGTGGCTGGGGATGTAGCTTAGTGGTAAAGCACTTGTTGAACACATGTGAGGCCTTGGGCTCAAATTTTAGTGCCAGAAAAAAAAAAAAAAAAAAAAAAAAAAAAAAAAAAAAAAAAAAAAAAAAAAAAAAAAGACAAAGGCTACAGACCTGATATCCCCCCTTAGCAGTACACTAACATCTGTCTCCCCACATCTGTTCTGTCTGCTATGGTTATATAGGGGTGGGCATGACAGTTCTTTCATATGGCAGGGGTGGTAGGGAAGCTGGAAAGCTCAGTAGGTAGTATTCCTTAGTATACACTGCAGGACCATGGCTGGAATACTTAGTGGCTTTGGTCTTCAGTTATAATCCTGGGATGGCAAGAATATCATACACAGATGCATTATCAAACATAATTCCTACAAAAGCCCTATGAGGAAGGTTCAGCTATATGATAGAGTAAACACACATGTAGATTTGAATCAGGTCCCTTAGAGTCAAGATGTGAATATCAAACAAGGCTACTCGTTTGTGTGGTTTTCACTTCCATGTACTTACTTCCTGTGTGTATGATTAAAAAAAAAAAAAAAAAAAAAAGAGTACTTACCTTATAGTCTTGAAAAAATAAAAGGAGAAAACCTACATGGTAAGCAGTGCTCCCTGTGTGTTCACTAATGTTATCTCCATTTTCTGGCTGAGGAAACTGACATTGAAAGAGAGTTCTGTAACTTCCCAAGGTCATACAGTGAGGATGTATCTCACCAAACCATGCTTGTAGCCATTTCTCAATAGCAGCTCATTGCTGCCTTTTTCGTATCTGGGCGCACGAGGAATTTACAGCTCGCATATGTGGTGATGGGCAGGATGGACAGATTATCACAGGGCTTGAGTGGAGTGGTCCAGGAGGCTCCAGGTCTGCCCTGGTCCCCTCTGATTTACAGACTCTCTGGCTGTCTGAGAGAACATAGCGTGTTTAGCAAGGCCAATGGGATCAGGAGGGTCTTCCTGGAGAAAATAATGCTTTAGGTATGGATTTAAAGATTGATAAAATTTAGTGTGAAAGTAGAGGGTCAGAATGGATAGAAGAAAAAGCTTAAATTAAAAAAGAATGGATATATGCTATAATAGTTTTTTCAACATACTAGATTCCTAAGTTAAGGAATTTAAAGTATGGAAAGACTTTGTGAAATGAGATCAATGTTAGCTGTTACTGTTCTTAAGGAAAATGGAGAAATATTTGAAAATAAAAAGTGAGGGGCCAGCGAGATAGCTCAGCAGATTAAGGCACCTGTTTAGGCAGATGCTGGGGCAAGGGGTTCACTTCTCATTATGCTGTGCTGGCCCTGTGCCTGGGGTGCACTGAGACAGCCATCGAGCACGGGAGTGGTGGTGCGCACTGTAATCTCAGCACTTGGGAGGCTGAAAGCAGGAGAATCACTAGGAGTTGGATCTGTGTGGTGAGACCCTGTAGACTCTGCACTAAAAAAAATAAAAAGTGAAAAAAAAAAAATAAAATAAAAAAAATAAAAAGTGAACCACATGTAATAGCTACAAAGATGGACCATTTCTAACAAATTTTCATTTGGGAAAAATGTATGACTTTAACAGAACTCTCATTTATTTGTTTTTATCTAAATAAAAATGAACATTAGCTTCTACTAAGATTAGTTACCAGGTTTACATTGTTTTTACCAAGTAACTGAAATAAGCAGGAAATAGATAAAAAATACAACCATCTCTAACTAGGTGTGTCTTTCAAGTCCAGGTTAGTGTGGCCTCATCTTATCACAGGGTGTTTCGATGAGATGGTCCCAAGTTTTCGTAGATGAGTACTGGTCCAGAGGGATAAGACCCTAGTCCTAAGAGGCTGGACCCAGAAATAAAGCCTAGGTTATTGGAGGGGCAGGTGCAGGGGGGATGCGTGGCTGTCACTCTAGTTGTCTTTTGCTTAGTGACTGACATCGGAGTGCCTGAGTGCCTTACATCTGGAAGTGGACGGAGGGACTGACTGTGGGATGGAAGTGTAGCAAGTGCAAGTTGTCTGACAACGCCCATCACTGGGCACAAGGGCATCTGCTGGGATCTCTCTCTCTCAGAGAGAGACCATGTCAAGAAGGGAGGCAAGGGCCAGAGAGATAGCCCAGCAGTCTAAAGCACCTGCTTAGGCAAACTTAGGCAACCTTAGGGACCACAGAGACGATGAGCTGGCCATAACATAAACAAACAAACAAGCAAACAAATAAATAAAGTTAAAAACAAGAAAGGAGGCAAGAATGATATTTGCCCAATTGTGCAGCACAGCATTGAAAGGCATTGCGGCTGTGAAACTAATGACAACTCCATGTCATTAGCAATGGCGGAAGATGACAATGCCATAGGACATGGTAGCAACCAAGGACGGAAGCCACAGAGGAAAGAATATCGGGTGCTGTGTAGATACTGATCAGATTTGTTTATGGAAGATGCTTGTAGACAGAGTGACTGGGGAAAAAAAGTAGGAAAACAGGTCCCAAATTGTTAAATCTCAGAACACTTCCTCAAGTCTTCATTGCCATTTTGTTTCCGCAAGAAGAGATGTGTAAGTCAGTTCATCTAGTTAATATCCAAGTATCAGCTGTTCCAGGATATTTCTCTTTGGGGGGGGGTAGTGTGTGTTTGAGACAGGGTCTCGCTATGTGGTTTAGGTTGGCCTCAAACTCGGAGCCATCCTCCTGCTTCAGCCTTCCAAGTGCTGAGGTTGCATGTATAAACTACCATGCTCTAAGAAATACTTTTTATTAAGGTTTCTAAGAAATATTTTTTAAAAAAGAAAGTTGTAGGGCTAGCGAGATAGCTCAATCAACTAAGCGTCTGCTTTAACAAGTGCAGGGATTAGGGTTCGATCTCTGTTCATGTATGCTCTGCTGGCTCCTCCACAGGGTAGTGGAGCATGAGCGTAGTGGTGCATGCCTATACTCCTAACCCTTGGGAGGCTGAAAACAAGAGAATCACCACAAGTCTGAGCTACGTGGCGAGACCCTGTACCAAATATATAAAATCAAACAATTAAAAAGAAAAAGTTGCTAGGTTTAGATCAAAAATGGCCCCCAAAGCCTAGTGTATTACGAAAGCGACCTGATTATGATGGCATTATGGTGGACGTGCTGTTGGGAGGCGGGGCTGATCGGAAGAGGCGGGTTGTGGGTGTCATGACCCGGAAGTGTGTGTGTGTGTGTGTGTGTGTGTGTGTGTGTGTGTGTGTGTGTGTGTGTCCCTATCTGGCTCCTCCCTTCACATTCTGTTTCCTGGATGTCACGAGGTGTAGCAAAATTTTTTTCTGTTACGTTTTTTTTCGATGCCATTGAGCCAGTGAACTATGGACTGACACTGTTGTAAACTGCGGCCCAAAGCAAGCTGTAGGCAATGGGCATTGGGTCTAATGGCCGACAGAGGTACTACGACAAGAGTTAATTTAAAACTTGTTCCAATCTGACATAGTTTTCTCTTGAGTTTATTGTAAAATTCAAGTCAAGTAGCTTGCACAAATGCATCAATATTTTAAAAGGTACCAATCTTACATATGCAGAAAAAGGCTTACAATCTTCAATAACCTTTAATATAACATACATTCATTATATATGAACCCTCAGAGGAGAAACTTTCATTGTTCAGAATCCTGAGTGTTACACCGTGGCGGCCTTAGGATAGTTCAGTACCACATGTCTGCTTTGTAAAATGATCATTGAGTGACTCTAGTGGGCTCACCCTGAAGATCATGGTGACTTCTGTCGCTAATCTGGAACAGGCAAAAGGAGAGTGCGTTCTGTGACGTGGCCATTTTAGCAAGCTAGTCTCCTTGTAATTTGACTCTGGTGTTGGAATGCTCATCAGTTCTTGGAGAAACTGACTCATCTATTGGGGCTGAGCTCAAATGTCACCTCCTTTGTGCTCTAGCCTCTGACTCCTCAAGGAGACACCTCAGGCAAGATTAATTGCTCCCCTGGACCCTGATGTTTGTCTCTGTGATGACAGCGTTATTACACAGTGTCCTAGCTTTTCATGTGTTTGTTTACCTAAAAGCAAGAACTTCCTATAGGTAGGGGCAGTGGGGAAAAGAGGCACACTTTTAACAGCTGTTTGTGCAATTAAGGGGCGTGTCTATCATAATAGGGTACCGCGTTTAAGGTATGGATGAACTGTACCCTTGTAAAAGCCAATCAAAAGTATTCAAGGGACTGTTGCCATCCAGGTTTAGAACTGGAAAACAGGATTTTGGAATATTGTCATTTTAAAATCTCTTTTTACTGGAAAGATTCAGACAGGCCAACTGAAGTGAATGACGAGGTGCATGAATCAGTGATTTTTTTTTTTTTTTTTTTTTATTTAGTGTGTGTTTGATTTGCATATGTATTCAAAACTAGGGTCAGGGCCAGCCAGATACCTCAGTGGATTAAAGCTTAGGCAGACGCAGGTACTGGAATTTGATCCCCAGTGTGCCATGACTACTCTGCCCCTGGGGCGTTGAGAGCAATTGAGACTGGGTGTGGCGGTGCATGCCTACAATTCCAGCACTTGGGAGGCTCAAAACAGGAGGATCCCTGTGAGTTTGATGTGTGAGCTGGGACCCTGTAGACCCTGTATTGAATATAAAACAAAACAAAACAAAACTTCAAATAACTGGGGTGAAAGAAAGGCCTGAGTTTGGTACTTGTTGAGCGCCATGTTCACCAGGCTCCTTAATCAGAAACTTACATTATGTAGCTTTCATTTTAGGTACAACCATCCTGTTGGTTGGGACCCAGCAATTCCTCTTGTCAAACAGGGAAATGAAGTTTTAGAGAGGCTTAGGATTATGAAAAAGCCATTCATCTAGTAAGTAGCTAAACCAGAATTTCAACCCGGACCTGAAACAACTTTTAGCGTATGCTTATATGTATCAGAACAAAGAGAGAATTTAGTAGTTAGTTATTAAGATAAGAAGAACAGCACTCATCAGGCAGCCTGCATGCCCCCTCTTAGGTAAATAACTAATGAATAGGCTGAATGAGGGGAAAGGGCTTGGACTGGGTGCTTTGCATGATGTTTAAGCAAATGGCCTCATGTGTCAGACAGACTGCCTGGGTTCAGAGCCTAGCTCTACGTTGCTCCAGCGTGTGATCTTGGGTAAACTACTTCACTTGTTGAGTCTCAGGCTCTTTATTTGTAAAATGTGGGCAGAAAGTAATAATCATTGTTTGTTCTCTCACAAGATAAGGTTAGGAGGAAAGACTAAGCATGCAGCAGAGTGCTCGGGGCACACCGATGCTTAGTACGTTACCCCCAGTGGCTCACCTTTCTACCTCCTCAGTGGTTAGTACACACAATCTTAAGGTGGAAGAGAGGCTCCTCTGCGCGACCTCTTCCCAGTGATTGCAGCCCATGTATGAGTTTTGTAATTCTTTGGGTTTGATTCCTGGCTCTGCCTTAAAATCGGTGGGACTCAGTTTTCTTATCTATAAGCTGAGGATCAAAACTCCAGCTGTTTTACAGAATTCTTCCCAGGCTTACTTGAAGGCGCTAAAGATAGGGAGTACAGGAAAGCGTACCCTCCCTTGGCTACAAGTCAAGGAGTCACATGGAAGACAGAAAGCGGAAGTGGGCCTTTTGAAAGCAAAGGGCCTTGAAAACGCTGTTGTACACATGTCACTGTCGCCTTAGCAATGTAAGTAGATATAACCAACATTTAAGCTTATTTCAGAATATATTACCTATTTTTTTGAATTCGCTCTTTGATGTGACCTTTGCGTTTTTTGGGGGGGGGGGACCAGGGCTCGAACTCATGACCTTGCACTTGCCCAGCAGGCACTTGTGCCTCGGAGCTATCTCCCCAGCCCCGACCTTTGCATTTTTAAAGAGGAAGGCTGTGATTCTTTCGTAGACTGTAATTATCTCCAAAATTAGATGTATCACTCTCCTGAAGACATTCTTGGCAGAACTTCAGTATTCTGCAATGGCTTCAGCAGTGCCTATGCAATATGAGAACCAAACAAATATAGGCCATGGAACTTCTTTTTGCTGCTTTTATATTGAGTGAGAAAAATGTATGAGCTGAGGGTATGTGTGTGAAAACACATATATGCACCCTGGATGAGTCCCTGGGTATAAATAAGACTGTTGGGAAGGAACATTCACTTTTTTAAGTCACTAGGGTTTTCATTAGAATGTGGACAATAAATAGCTCCCCAGAGGTGTGGCGGAAGCAGTGCCTGGCTCCTTCTCCTCCCAGAGGGCATAGCGTGCGCCTGCAAATGCTTGGCTCGTGCGCCCTGCTCTGGTTTCCAAGGTCCACTTTTGAATTAGCCTTTGAGATGCAAAAAGGAAAAGAGCAGCCAAGGGCATCTTCATGAACATTTTGTTTTTTTAGGGAAAATAATTTTACATGGAATTTACGTAGTGTACCACATAAAAATTCCTCATACAGCCTAGCTAGCAAGCGTATTTCCCTCGAGTTGCTTAAATGTCACCACATCTAGTACGAAATAGGAAAACCTTATTTTGCAAATAATCTTGCCACCGTTTCTCTGTCATGATCTCATCTATAACCGTGGCATCCACATATAAAAGGGTGATGGAATAATTACCTGGCGAATTCAAGAAAACAGAGAAAGGCACAAAGTGACTCAGAAAAGTTTTGTTGCGCTTTGCGTTATCTTTTTAGAGCAAGGTTATTGGTGGAAAGAATATATAACAAGTTGTCTTACTGTTTCCAATGTACTTTGTCTGAGCCTGTTTCTGTGAGATGCGCTGAACAAGCCATGTTGGGAGGCAGCGGGTTTGTGGAAAGTAAGGTCTGCCCCAGGGCTGCCCCAGTGTCTGGGTTTTTGTAGCGATTGCTGAGGGCACCGGCCGCACCCCCTATCCTTCTGTCTCTGTGGTGTCTTGAACATAGTCAGCCTTCTCCAAATAGTTGTCAAGGGTTTCAGGCTCATTTTGTAATGAAAATAATTTCTGGGCCTCCTAAGAATAGAATAGTGTTTGCAAAATATATCCCTGATGCTCATTAATCCATCTGATTTAGTTTCACATGAGGATCTATATCTATCTGTCTGTCTATCTATCTATCTATCTATCTACACACACACACATATATATATGTATATATATATGTATATGTTATTAAAATATAGAGTATATGTAATAGGAAACATGGATATGACAAGAAAAATGATGAACATTGAACATTTGGTAAATATGGTTAAAATTAATGGAAACCTTTTTGACCTAACAATTTACATAGATTGAGTGGTTATTATACTTATATAGGTAGTATTTCCTTCTGATGGCTTTATTATTGAGTATACCAGTAAATCAGATGAGGAGGTGCTGGTGGTATATGTGTGTACATAGGGGGTAAAAGGAATTTCATGTTAATAAGGTGAGCCCTGGGGCTAGGGAGATAGCTTGGCAGTGTAAACGCCTGCCTGGCAAATGCAAGGACCTAGGTTTAATTCTTGAAACTGCCTGTGACCTGCCAGCCGCAAACATTGGCCATGCTGTGCCAGTCCAGAAACTGAGTGTGGTGCCACATGCCTGTAATCCTAGTGCTGGGGAGGCTGAGACAGGAGGATCACTATGAGTCTGAGCTTCATAAGAAGACCTTGTACTAAATAAATAAATAATAAATAAATTTAAAATTTTTAAAAAGATATGAGCCCAGTTTTGAATAAATAATGACCATTAATTGAGAGATTAATATGTGCCAGAAATCTTTAAATACACTAACATTTAATCTATGCTGCAACTCTGTGATGCAATTGTTTCCATTTCTTAAGATTAGTAAGCTGATATTCAGGGATGTTTAAAAACTTGCTTAAGCTCACATAGTAAGTGGCAGAGCTGCGATCCAAACCCCAAACTCTGACTCATAAATTAGCATTCTTCCCACACAGCAGCCTTGACGCAGCGGAGGCACCTACGCAGGGTGATTCTTAACAGTGTCAAAACAGCTTTTCTTTTGAGACATCACTTGTCTGTAATTATTACCTGTAAAATCTTCCTTTTAGCCTTAAGGCTAGATTAAGGCCTTGCTTATGTAAAGCAATGAAATGGTCCAATCTTAGCTTCCAGTACTGGCAACGTTACTTGGGGAGTCAGTAACTGGATAAAAGTGAGTCACTTGAAGAAGAGGGGGGAAAACCCTAAAGTGAGAGAGAGTTTAATGCTTAATGCAATTAATAAAGCAATTTGGATGCCGAGCAGGAGGAAATAAATAAAAGTGTCATTTCACTTCTCAAGCTCTGTTGAGTTAGCATTCTTGTGTTTTTCCCTTTAGGCTGCCATGAAAGAACCCCAAGGAAGACCCACAGGTAGAAGAGGTTAAGAAGGATTCTGTTTTGATGGAGCCATGGTGACGTTGGTCTCCAGAGGAGAATGGCAATTTAAGACAAGTACTAGCAGCCAGGCATGGTGGCTCACGCCTGTAATCCCAGCACTTGGGAGGCTGAGGCAGGAGGATCGGTGCAAGTTCGAGACCAGCCTGGGCTACAAAAGTGAGCTCAAGGCCAGCCTGAACTGCATAGCAAGACCCTGTCTCGAAAACAAAACAAAACAAAAAACCAAAAAACAAAAACAAAAAAACAAGTACTAGCAAGATCCTAGTCAATTTTTTCCAGCGCCCACAGTACTGTTACAGAGTTAAAATTAAAAGATAATTTATTTATCTGACTTTTCTATTCAAGTGCTGTTAACATTCAGAAAGACACAACAGTAAATAGATTTAAATAAGATCTGAACTCCTGAATTAGGCTGTGGTACGGTGTGCCAGTGACAGCGGGGAAGAAAAGCAGCATGATTTCAGGCTTTGTGGAGTGTACAGTCTAGACATGAAAGGATTGAATATCTTCGCGCGTAGTATGTGAGGATTTGGAAAGAGACATCTCATCCAAAGGAAAATTCAGCAACTTAAAGGGAGGAAAAGTGCCTTTCAAAGGCCTCTGGACCAGGCCACCTCTGAGAGTGCTCAGAGGGATGGCAGGAAGCCAAAGCAAAGGAAGACGCCAGTACAACTGTCAACCGGTTAAAGATATCCATAGCATCAGGAGATTGCCCTGCTCTTACTGGGGCTATGGGTACGAGGGCATTAAAAGCTCTGACCAGAATGGATACCACAGTGGTTTAATGCAAACCATCTTTTATTCATTGGCGACTTGAGTGGGGGCCGATGAACTCCAGCAGTCAATAGCACACCACCTTCTCTGAAGAGGCATTCCCACTAATTAAAAGTATATTTATTTGTTTCATTCATATGAAATGTAAAATTAACTACATTGAAGTGAACACTGCAGTAGCACTGTGTACACTTATGATGTCACATGACCGTCACGTCTAATTAGTTCCATAACATTTTCATCACTCCTAAAGGAAACCCCATAACTGTTAAGTAGCTCTTTCCGACTGCCCTTCCCCCGTGGCTCTGTTCTGTTGCTGTGGATTTACTAAATGGAAACATAATACGCAACCTTTGGTATCTGGTTTCGTTCACCTGGCATAATGTCTTTGAGGGTCACTCATCTTGTAGCAGGTATCCATTCTTCTTCCTTTTTGTGTGCCTATGCCTCATTATGTGTATAGATTACACTTTGTTGATCTAGTCATCCCCGGGTAGGCATTTGGACCACTTCCTCTTTTCAGCCATTATGAATAGTGCTGCTGGGAATGCATGCGTAGGTACTTATTTGAACACTTACTTTAATTCTTTTGGGTCAAGCTAAAGAGTAGAATTGCCGAGTCATGTGGTACTTCTATGTTTAACACTTTGAGGAACGCCAAGCTATTTTCTACTGTAGCCAAACTATGTATTCTTATCAGTGGTGCAGGAGGGTTCCTGTTTATTCATGTCCTTTCCATCATCTGCACTTTCCTATTTTCTTTTTAGTATCACCACCCTAAGGAGTGTGAAGTGGAACCCCACTGTTATCTTAAACTTCATAGTCATGCCGATTTTACTGTCATTCTAATTTGTGTGTGTGTGTGTGTGTGTGATGCTGGGGAACAAAACCCACTACTATTCTAATTTTAAAGGCAAGAATTAAAGCTTGGGGAAATTAAGCAACTGGCTCAGAATCCCAGCTGGAAAAGCTGACTGATGAGGAATTCCTTCCGCACAGAGGCAAGCCCTTCCTCTGTTTCCCCATGGCTAGCTCTTCGCCAGCTGTGCTGCCGGCGCCCCCAAACTCTCTCCCTGTGTCCGCCTTCCCTTCTCCAGTTCATCCTCCACACCGCTGACACTAGTGCTTTATCTTCAATGTAAATCTTATCATGCCACAATCCTGCTTGAAGTCTGCTACTGGCTCCTCAGCCTTCAGAATCCCTTATCTTCCCTTTGAAGTCCCCGTCTTTGCTTTCCCTCATTTGTGTTCTGCTTCTCAGCCATGTCAGACCACTCTCACTCAGTTCCCGGAACCTGTCAGGCCTTCATAACCTCCTGCTCACAACGCAGCCTTCCTCCTGCCAGGAATCTATGAAAGATGCCCCTCCCCGCAGAGTTACATGACGACCTTGCCCCCTGCCATAAAACGCATAAATATCGGCAAATGAGGAGAAAGGAAGGAAGGAAGCTGACAGTATTTACATGCTTCACCTTGACTACCCGGAATATGCAAGGGAATCAACTAAAACTAATATGACAACTTAGCAGTCAGCTACAAGGTTGTCGAAAACAATCAGTAGACACAATCCGCAGCAGCAACCAATTAGAAAAGGTGACGGGAAAAGAATCTTACTCAAATAGCACTGAAACGATAAAATACCAGAAAATTAAAGATATGTAAATCTATATTTAAAAACTTTCAACAATGCTACAGAAAGGAAGGAGAATCATATACATCTATGAAAATATCCTGGGTCTTTGTACGGAAATCTCCATGCGGTGCTCATGATCCTGAGGTTTGCCAGAATTTCCACACCGTCTCTGTAATTTTTTGCCTGCGCTATCTTGGAAATTTCCATTACTGCATTAAGACTTAATTTCTTTGTTTGTAAAGTGAGGTTGATGCTGTTAGCTGATTTATGTATCATGTATGGGAATTAAATAAAATTATATGCTTAGAACATTCAGCCCAGTGCCAGTGACATAGTAAATACTTCATAGGTAATATTTTACAACGAGGAGGCCAATTACCTTTAAGCGAATCTGTGCATTCATTAATGCAATCCTAGTGGAACATTTGCTGCTCTGTGTGACTGGAGTTTTATGGAGAGGCTCTGTCTTCTGATTTCATGATTTTGGAGTCCTGTGTGTTTTTAGTTGTAGATGTCTTCCAACACAATAGCTTTTTGTGTTTTGTTTTGTACTGGGAATTGAGCTCAGGACCTTACACTTACCAAGCAGGCTCTACGTTGCTGAACGGAATCTTGGCCTTTGATTTTGCTTTTATCTGGCATTTGTTTACTTTCCTCTTTTCTTTCTTCCCCTCTCTTGCTCTTTTCCTCTCTCTCCATTTTAAAAATCTATTACCTTAATTAATTAATTAATTAATTAATTGTATTTTTTGAGGTAAGGTCTTGCTATGCAGTTCAGGCTGGCCTTGAACTCATTTTTATAGCCCAGGCTGGTCTCGAACTCGTGCCGATTGTCTTGTCTCAGCCTCCCAAGTGCTGAGATTATAGGCATGCGCCATCATGCCTGGCTAAAATCTATCACCTTTAGCTGTGCACAGACAAGCTTAAAATAAGTGCTCTATCCTAGTCAACAGGTGGAACATTGCTTGTAGCCCCTAAACTCTGCCTTGTGCCCGTTTCTAGCACCCAGCCCTTCCTTCTCTAGGATAATTGCTTTCTAACCTTAGAGATGGCCTTCACCAGGCTATGGGCTTTATATAAATTATATGTAAGAATGCTGTAGTATATATTTATTTCTGGATTTCCCCCCCTAAACACTAGGCTTGTGCAATTTAATCAGGTTCTATAGGTAGCTATTGTTTTAAAATTTTAGTTGATGTGTTTATAATTTTTCCTTTAATGTTGTAAATGTGAGTTATTCTCAGTTTAGGGTATTAATAACAGTGTTGCCCCAGGCTTGCACATGTCTCTGGATATGTATGTGAATGGAGTTCTACTGCGTGCATGTTTGGGAATAGGACTGCTAGACGGATGTTTTATACCCTAGTGGGTAACTCCAAAGAGATCCCCCCAAATGGTTGGACATTCTTCCCAGTGAGGAAAGCAGGATGAATTTTAGCGCTTTGTGTCTTGATAGCATTCAGTATGGTCAACCTTATTAATTTTAGCAATTTTTTTTAGTTGGATATTGTGGTTTGATTTTGCATTTCCCTGCTGCAATAGAATTATCTCAAAAGCATTTTGATTTTTTTGTGGAGTGGCTGTTCCAAGTCCTTTTTCCATTTTTTAAAAATGTGGGCTCATTGTCTCTTTCCCTAAATTTATAGAAGTCTGTAATGTGTTTTGGATTTGAGTACTTTGGCTGCTACATGTATGAATGTATTTTCCCAGTTTGTACATTTTTTTTTTTTTTTTTTTTTTTTTTTTTTGAGACAGGGTCTTGCTATGCAGTTCAGGCTGGCCTTGAGCCCAGGCTGGTCTCAAACTCGCACTGATCCTCCTGCCTCAGCCTCCCTAGTGCTGGGATTACAGGCGTGCGCCACCACGCCCGGCCACTTTTTTTTTTATTGTATGAATGGCAGCTTTTGATACGATGAAATACTATATTTTAATGAAGTCCAATTATCACTTTTTAAAGTGGATAGTGGTTTTACATCTGGCTTAAGAAATCTTTAGTTATATTCTGATATTATGGACATTAGAGTTTTCATGTATTAATTTGAGGAAGGGGAGAACATAATTAAGCTTATATCATAGGACTTTAATTTTTTTCTTTCTTTCTTTCTCTCTCTTTCTTTGTTTCTTTGTTTCTTTCTTCTTTTTTTGTCCATTTTTTTTTTTTTTTTTTTTGAGACAGGGTCTCGCTATGCAGTTCCGACTGGCCCTGCGCTCACTTTTTGTAGCCCAGGCTGGTCTCGAGCTCACACCAATCCTCCTGCCTCAGCCTCCCGAGTGCTGGGATTTCTTTGTTTCTTTCTCTCTCTCTCTCTCTCTCTCTCTCTCTCTCTCTCTCTCTCTCTCTCTTTCTTTCTTTCTTTCTTTCTACTTTCTTTTTACATAAGGTCTCACTGTGTAGTGCAGGCTGGCTTTGAATTGACTGTAGCCCAGGCTGGCCTCAGCCTCATGGCAATCCTCTTGCCTCAGCCTCCCCACTGCTGAGGTCACAGTATGCCCTACCACGTCTGCCTCAGGACTTTAAGTTTTAAAACTTAATAACCTTAATTAAGTAACAAACCACTTCTCCATCTGGGATACAATTTTTTTTTGTAATTTTTTTTTCTTTTTTGAATTGAATCCAGTGTCCTATATATATAAGACAAGCACTTTACCACTGAGCTATAGGCCCATCTGTTCACACATCTGGAAAAGATACACGTGGTGGCATCCTACCATGTAATTGCTATTGTTTTTCTTGGTTAAGCCCCTGCAACCAATAACGAAGGTTAATAAAATTACCAACCCCATATATCAAAAAGAATTGTCTGATTCCTAAAGTATTCTCTTATATAGTAAAAATTCTAGAGTTTTTATTGTTTTATCTTTCATATTTAGATCTATACTTTGGTAGTGATTTTCTGAGAGGGTGGCTGTTAGGAAGATTCAAACTTTTTCCATGTACATATCCAGTGACCCAGAGCCATTTATTGAAGACAGTTCTCCTCGCACGGCTCCCTAGCATGTTCTTAACCTGTGTCTGGAGTCTGTTTCTGGACCTTTGGTTCAGTTCTATTGCAGTTTGTTCTCCTTATGTCAACACCACCCTGTTTTAAAGCTAGGTCTTGATATTGGGCGGGATAATACTTGCCATCTTTTTCTTTAAGAGTGCTTTGGTTCTGGCCTGTTTTTTTCCTATAGAATTTTAGAAATGGCTTATTTAAAAAGCTGGGGAAAGGGCCGCTTATTGAGAGAGCACTGACCCCAGGGTTAAACCTCATTAGACAGGTGGAAAGGATTGCTGTGTTGAAACTGCACGGAATCTATAGATAAGTTTAGAAAGACTTGATATTTTCCTAACATTGAATTTTCCAGCCCTGAGGCATGGTATTTCTTTTTCATTTAGTAGGATCCTCTTGTATGCTTTCAGTAATGTTTTTTGTGTGAGGTTTGAAAGCTGATTTCTGAGCTTAGTCTTTCTTTTTTTTTGTCTTTTTGAGACAGGGTCTCACTATGCATTTGAGGCTGGTCCTGAGCTCACTTTTGTAGCCCAGGCTGGTCTCGAACTCGCACCAATCCTCCTGCCTCAGCCTCCCAAGTGCTGGGATTACAGGCGTGCGCCACCACGCCCGGCTCTTTCTATATACTTTTTTTTTTTTTTTTTTTAATGGCTGGCTCAGCCTGCCCTGAGGGCAGGGCTGGCGCAGCATGTGGTGCCGGGGATTGAACTGCGGTCCCTACAGCCGCCCAAGCTTTCCTAAGCAGGCACTTTAGACCACTGAGCCATCCTGCCGGGCCCCTTTTTGGTCTTTTTGAGACAGGGTCTCACTATGCAGTTCAGGCTGGCCTTGAGCTTCACTTTTGCAGCCCAGGCTGGCCTCATACTCACACCGATCCTCCTGCGTCAGCCTCCCAGTGCTGGGATTACAGGCTTGCGCCGCCACGCCTGGCTTTTCCATACACTTTAAAAAGGCAGGTTTGAAAATCTTAGCTTCACAAGATGATAGTTGTTTTTTTTTTTTTTTTTTTTTTTTTTGAAGAGTAGACTGGGGCAGGATGGTAGTACATGTTGGCAATCTCAGCACTGTTGGAAGCTGAGGCAGGAGGATTCTGAGTTCAAGCCCAGCCTAAGCTACACAGTGAGATCCTGTCTTTAAAAAAAGACACTGGGGGCATTGAGTCTCAGTAGAACTTACATAGTTGTGCTGGGATGATGGGGTCTGTGTGTGTGTGTGTGTGTGTGATTTCTTTTTTTACTGATGGCTTTTTGAAGTTCCTAGCTTCTTATGGGAGCTGTTTATAGCACTTAATTCTAACATAAGATTGGACTGAAGAGTGATTAAAGAACAGAGCCTCTCAATTCAGTTTGCTAACATTTTGTATTATTTGATATGTTTATTATAAAACAATTTCCGTTACTTGTAGAATTTCACAGTGAACCATTACTCACGCTCCAGCTCAGGCACCAAGACCTTGACATCCTTCGTGGTCTTGCCCTCTCTGTGCCTGCTCATGCCCATGCTCCCCCTCCGGGCTGCCTTTGACTTGTCTGGGTTCTTCCAGACGCCAGGCTCCTTTTTCCCTTCTGCGGGTGACATGCCCCACTCTTTTGGCTTGATAGCTTCAGCTCATCTTTTCTCAGTTCTCACTCCCTACCACATAGCATCAAGGCAGGCTTCACTGAATTTTAGACTGCACCATGTCCCTGCATGTGCTTTCTCCTGCAATCTTACAGTTTTCTTTTGCATCATGTACCATAAATTAAAGGATTAATGTTGAAATTAGTCATCTAATTCCCAGGGTAAGTTTTGTTCAGGCCACAGCTATATCACTTGCTAATTACTTCCAAGGCCTAGCAGAGTACCTTGTATATTGTAGGCCATTGATAAATGCTTGGTAAATTAATCAATGTGTTAAAAATTAATGAGGGTTTTTTAAAAAATCTTTTTTGTTTTTGCTCTTTCCTTAAGCACAACTTTTGATTCTCCTAAATATCTTCATGAATTCTTAGGAGTATGAGTCTCCAATTCCTTTCTATTCTTGCTTACAACTGTATTAGACCTATGTCCTGCAGGCACTGTGGATTGGCCCGTTATACTCAGACTACATTCTGAGAGTACCGGATGTAGAATGTGTCCTTTAGAATTCCTGTCACCCAGGCTGGCCAGATAGCTCAGTGGATTAAAGCTCCTGCTTAGGCAGATACAGGGGCCAAGGGTTCAATCCTTGGTCTGCAGTGCTGGCTCCACCCCCAGGGGGCACTGAGACTCAGTATGGTGCTGCATGCTTACCCAGTGCTTGGGAGGCTGAAAATAGGAGGATCACTATGAGTCTCATCTGTGTAGTGAGACCCTGACACCCTGTAGTAAATACATTTAAAAAAAAAGAGAGAGAGAGACAACTCCTATCACCTGATTCTTTGAGGGCCCTTTGCCCACAAACAAAAGGAGGGGCTTAAAGACCTACAAGGGCTTTGGCAGGAAAGGTAACTGTTTCCTAGGCAGAGTGTTGCCTGGGAAACCCTCGTTATCTCACCTGGAGCCTTTTCCTCAGTGCTTACTGCTGGGGTTCCGTCTTCTTCTATCTTCCAAACACTGGGTGCAAGCTGGTCTCTTGCTGCTTCCTTGGAGTTTCATCGTTGGGCAATTTCCTGTCCAGAGATCCTCATGAGATTATGCTGAACTTTCCTTCCCAGTATCATAAGGACTGGAACCAAGCAAAGTGAACCCTAGAGAACGTGTCTTATTACATAAGAACACTGCTAAGTAACTGCTGTGTTCATGGAAGGAAAAAATCATTTACTATAAAACTCATGCTGTAGGACAACTTATTTCCAATCAAGATCCTTATGAGAATTACCTAAATAGAATTAAACTCTTACGGATATTTTTTTAAAAAGGACTCATTTATTCATCATACTAAGAGAACATTTCATTTTACTTAACTGAAAGGTCAGAGCTTTTTGATGTTCAGTCACACAGAAAGTATGTTATGCACATATGCATCAGAACTTAATGGATGACTTCAAGTATGAAAAAATCCAGCCATGGTTGAAATTCCTACCCCATAATTCCTAGTAGAGAATCCTTGTTGCTACTCACCCCATAACCAGATCTTAAATCTATCCACCAAATGCTTTTGAGTGATTTCTGAAAGAGAGAAGCCATTTGTACCAACATTCCATTTTTGTTTGTCAAAGGGCAATTTGCAAATGAACATTCTACTCTAGGAAGTAGAGCTCTTCCATTCTCAGAAAAAAAAAAATGACTATAGTTGGGTCTTTACATATGTTTCCTTTTTGAGACACCAGCCACAGAATTTGTTTATGACTATCTTTAATATGAACAGGAAGCTTATGATGAAATGGAGGGGGAAGAGGGTTAAAATGTTGTAAAGCTCATGGGGAATGTGTTCCAAATGATCCAGTGGCTTAAAAACTCCACTTGAAAACATGAGGATAATACAGACTTGGACTTTTTTTTTTTTTTTTTTTTTTTTTTTTGTATCAGGGTAGCACTGCTGTGCCAGCCCTGCTTTCTGGCCTTGTGGCAGGCAGCTCATTATATGACATAAGATTATCTGCATGGTACCAAGGCCACAGTCCTGTTGTTGTTTGTTTGTTTTTTGAGTTAGGGTTTCTCTGTTTCATGCTGGATCTGAGCTCACTGTGTCAGCTGTCATCCTGCCTCAGCCTCCCAAGTGCTGGGATTCCAGGTGTGTGCTACCATGCCTGGCCAAGATTGCAGTCGTTGGGTATGAAAGTTTCTTTGTGAGAAACTTCTTTACAGTATCTCAGCCTTAGTCCTAACTCCTTCACTAACTTTGTTTTTTAAACAACTTGGTTTATTGAGTAATCTAAGGAGGCAAATGTTTAAGGGAATGTTTTCAAATATTCATTTTGCCCCCTAATCAGGTACTAAGCACTCTACCTTTCTTGTTTTATGTAAGTTCTACATTTATCACATAAGTTATCCTTATCAGTCAGCATAGGCCATGTTATGCTGCCTTATAAACAAACAAACAAAATCTTAAAATCACTGGAAATTGGTTTAGAAATTGCTTGAACTGGAACATAGTAAGCAAACCATTACTAGAGTCAGGAATAATGTTCCTTACTCCCTCTTCCCTGAGGTAGCAACAGTGTACGGGATGAGGAATGTTTCCATCTGTTGGGCTTGCAGAGTGAGGTGACTAGCACAGTCCCACCTGGCTTGTAGTACAAATAAACTTTTGTTCTTATAAGCCACAAAGGCTTAGCAGTATAACCTGGTTCATCCCAACTAACAAAATACCTAGGGTAGCTTCACAGATGAACAGACAAATACTCATCAGGTTAAGTAGCTGGCCCAAGACTACTCACAGACTGGGGCATCATGTATGAGTATGAGTTCTCTCTAATCGTCATACGACTTCTCATTTGTGTCTGCCACAGCCATGAAAGTTTGACTTTTTTTCAGCAACTACTGGATCCTCATTTTAATTAAGTCATTCGGTTCCTGTGTGGCTTTCAGAATGAATTTGGTCTTTGCAAAGAGAATGATATAACTTTCTCAGGGACGGTAGTCTGCTTTTAGTAGTGCAGGGACAGTGATGAAAATCTTAGTTTCGTGAGTCTAGGGAATTTCCCAGGATATGGGACTATCTGCAGTAAAACCAGGAAGTAACCTGTTGGTTACTTTAGTTGTGGAGATGATCTGTCTTAGCAACACTTAGGAATTATACAACTTAGATCGCCAGTGCACTTTTTAGTTCCTCCTATCATAATATTTGTCACATAGATTGGTAAATGACTCTGACTGTTCCATGTCTATCTGCGCATGAAACTCTGAATTCCTGAGCCCAAGGACCAACCCACTTTTGGTGTTCCCAAAACCTTGTGTGGCGCTTGTCATTTCAAAAGAGCATGATAAATATTTACTGAGTGCATAAATCAATGTTACTGTTTTGCTGTTTTTCATTCCAAACCCTGTGATATGACTGCTTTTTTTTCCTCCTTTGAGGACATGATTTATTTTTTTTCTCCAGTGAAGGCTTTTCTTCTTATAGTAGCAATTCTGCCTTGATACCAATTTGGCTATAAGGAAAAGTAAGGATCTCTCTCAAGTACAGCTATACGTTTGCGTAAGGCTTTTCATGTGACCATGGTCTAAAATTGTGTAAACTCAGCACTGAGTTTCAGCATGTACTGGGTCTTTATTAGACTGACTGGATAATTGAATCTCCTTGTTTGGCATTTGTTTAAAGACAGGAGGTCATGGGACAAATGGTGGGTATTTGAGGCTGTGGAAGCATATGTTATAAATTTGGTTTTGCTGTTTCTGGTAACTGGGATTATTATGACTGAAGACCCAGGCTTTCCAAGCCTACCCTCCACCCTTGGGAATGTGTACCACTGTGCCCTCCAAAACCAGAGGCAAAAAAGAAAATCTCCACGGGCATGCTTCCCTGATGAGCCACTTTCATGCCTAATCAAGAACTGAAAACACTGGGCAGGGAGACTTGCTTCAGCTAATTGGAGATAGCCGACATCCAGTTGGACATTTTCACGAGTCTTAAGGGGTATGCTGAGAGAGAAAAAACTTGGTGGTTCTTGCCTGCATTTATAGACTAACTCCTCAGGCATTTTTGCTTTCATTAATCATCTCTCCTAAGTGACTAAATGCTTCTGAGAAGTGATTTAAATTCCATGGAGAGACCCCTTGGAGCAGTGGAAATAACACTGAAATTGTGTTGGGAGGTATGAAAAACTCCATCTTCATTTTCTTCCTATATAAAATGGATTTCATTACATTTACCTTATAGTATAGCTTATGAAGGTCAGAAGGGTTAAAGTATGTGGAAAAGATGTGTAAATTCATCCTCTTCTTTCTAACTATAATACAACTCACCTCAGGTCGCTCTCGCTTTAGGGTCTCCTTTTATTTCTCCCCACACTTTCTTCATCACAGGAGGGGATAAGGATATGTTGGACAGTTTGTGTGTGTCCTGTCCTTATGATGCTCTTTTGACGGGGTTGCCATTATCTTAATTTAATCTACAGGCACTGGTTCATTGTGGTTCAACAACTTGTCCAAAGTCATGTAGCTAGATCATAGCATAGGTTCAACCTCAAGTGTGCCTATTTCATAGATCATGCTTTTTCTTTTCTTTTTCCTAGGAGACTCATGAATAATTTAAAAACCCCACTAGAGATGATATAGAATTTCAAAAACAAGATGATTGGACTTCAACAATGGTTGTTAGATTGTTGCCTTCAAAGTAGTCAGTTGTTCAGATTACAAGATGTAAGCATGCAAGATTGGTCAAAAACTTTTGAGCATGAACTGTTTCTCTCAATAAACAAAGAAATTAGTACAATTATATATATATTTCCCTTCAAAAAGTGGAATGCTTCGTGAATTTGAATGTCATTCTTGTGCAGGGGCCATGCTAATCTTCTCTGTATTGTTCCAATTTCAGTGTATGTGCTGCCAAAGTGAACACTGACCATGAATTTTTCTAACTATAAGTTTTAAACAAGCCCTCTTCATTTTTTCCCCCTTGGACTTACTGTACAAGTTCAACATTTTTGTTTTCTATATCTTTATCATATTCTTCTACCACTTATCACATCCAACTCCATATTCTAGTGTGGTACTCCTTTCCATTCTCTGTATCTTTCTGCTTCTTTTTACTGGGACATTTCTTGAGGCAATAACAGGTAAAGCTGAACATAATTGTCCAGGTGTAGAAATTCTAGTTTGGGTACTGGGGCATAGTGTGCAGTGCAGATGTATCATCAATGCTCAACATGAGGCTGAGTGCCATTAACTCCTTTGGGGGCATGTGACAGGTCCACCGGAATAGTTACAACCACAGCCAGCAGCTACATGGCCAGCCTTTCGGGAACACAACATCTGGATGTCTGTTCAATCCATTCATTTATCTGTTCAGTAAATATGTCAATATGTGTGTGCTGCTGTAGATGGATTGGAAAAAAATTTGTTTGCATGGAACATATTGAGTAGTATATAGAAATAGTTCATCTGATATGTCAGGTGGTAAGTCTACTGTCTTAGTTATTCTTCTCTTGTTGCTGGGGTAAACACCTGACACCCCAAATGAAGGAAGGAGGGGTTCATTTAGCTCACAGTTACTGGTAGTTTCAGTCCATATTCAGTTGGCTGCAAGGCAGAGAGGCTCATGGCAGAAAACAACCTTTCATGGCAGTGGCAAAGAACAAGAGTGAAAGGAGGAGTAGCAGCAGCTAAAGCAGCTAACTTCTCTTCCTTCCTTATACTGAGAGGCAAACCACCTGCCCCAGAGGAGGTGCACCACCCACACTCACAATAATCAGTCAGAAATTCCAGAAGCTGCTCCATGACTGCATGAGGCTTTGGGGGGACACCTATAAATAACCCATAGCATCTACCTAGAAGAATCAAGCCATCCAAGCAGAATAAGGCAAACTAGACAGAACATAGATGCCTTTTCATAAACAATACTCAGGGACACCTCTGATAAGGTGCCATTTGAGCAGAAACTTGAAGATTATCTCAGGAAGAATATTCCAGGCAGAAAAAAAACAGCACAAGCAAAGATAGTGGAAAAAATAGTAACGTATCTGAGGGATGCCAGAGTTTCTGCCATGACAAAGTTGGGGCACAGGGGTTTGGGAAAGATGAGGTCAGAAATAGTATGGTTAGAGCATGAAGGTGAGGGGAAAGGGGTCATGGATGGTCTTGGAATTACTGTTAGTTCTTTGGGTTTTATTCGGTGTGAAACAGGGAAGCATGGAGTGTAGTGGGCAAAAAACTGGCCTGGCAGGACTTTATCTTTCCAGAACTCATTCTGCTCTGTGGAGATCAGACTAGAGCTATTGCACTAACCCAGGTGAGAGGAGACGGTGGCACAGATCAGAGATGACAGAAATGAGTCAAATGTGGCTGGATCCTACAGAGAGATAAGAATCGACAATAGGTCTGAGATTTCCAGCTTGAAAGGTTGAAAGAATTGGGTGAGCGGAGCTGCCTTTCATAAAGATGAGGAGTATGGTGCGAGGTCCACATGTGCATGCCTGTGTGTTTGTGTGTGAGTGTGAGTGCATGTACAATAATATGTCTGTTATATAGGAAAGCAGAGGCTGGGGTTTAGTATATGGTGTTTTGGCATTCATCCAAGTAAAGGGATCCAATAGGCAGCTAGGTCAGCATGAAGTGATCAGGGGCCAAAAATCTGGGGCTGGAGTTAGTTATATGGTTATAGTCCTAAGAATCCTAATGCTACAGGAGAATATGCCCAGTATCCAGGAAAGGGCTGAAGCCACTTAGGCAGCTATTTTGGGTCTTGCGGGTTGTGGGGCTATAGCCACTGTAAATGCTGGGACTGCACACCACAGTACACATCCTTGTGCATGTGCTCCCTGAAGGGTGTCATTGTGGAGTACCACACAGATGACCCCTTAGCACCATAAGATCTTTAGGCCACTGGCCTCTCACTACTAGCATAGGAAATTAGGTTGAATTATATCAGGGAAGTTTCTTTATGAAGAGAGCAAGGGGTTCATATATACCTGATAATATAGAAACAAAGTTCTAGAAACTCTTAATGTTATAGATATGCAAAGAATTAGCATGTGCAGGATCAGACTTAGAATGCATATTAGCAAAATCATCTGTACAATACATATAAATTTTGGCCTTTGGAATGCTTTGTTTTTAATTTTTATTTTGTATGTATTTAGTTCAGGGATATAGGGTTTCATTACACAGATCAGACTCAGTGATCCTTCTATTTTAAGCCTCTCAAGTGCTAGGATTACAGGTGCACGCCACTATGCTTAGTCTCACTCGCCATCTCAGTGCCTCCGGGATGGGGCCAGCATGGCATGCCAAGGATTGTACCCAGTTCCTGTGCCTACCTAAGCAGGCACTTTAGTCCACTGAGATATCTGGCTGGCCCTCTTTGTTTTTAAATTGGAATTGGTGGATAGTGTTCTAGGTCACCCAAGAAATCTTGCTCAGCTCATGATATATATAGCTCGAAAGTCCATCTAGGTTTTCAATTCTCAACTTCCAACCATGATGCTAAAATTTTTTTTCGCTTGAATTCTGGTCAGCACAACTACTTCAGTTGACAGACAACCAAAGTCATGTGTGCAAGAAGGGTGATCCAGTAGCTGGCTTTAAAAAAAATGCATAATCCCCTTTTATCCCATGAACCCCTGGATATCCCCTGTCAACATTGTCTCATCCCATGTGTGGCTAGACAGAAACAGGCCTTTAGTTTCCAAGGAGCAGTGCACTCAAAGAACGAAAATAGCAAAGCTTCAGTTAAATTTAAAGGTCTTGATCTTTGCACAAGACAGAGATTCAAAATAACAACAACAACAACAACAACAACAACAACAACAATAATAATAATAATAATAATAATAATAGCATTAGTAAAAAAAATAATATCCATGAGTTAAGGCTGCCCTAGGCTGGATTATAAAGGGACTACTGGAGAGGCTGAGACTCTGATGAGGAACTCAGAAGAAACCTAAACCCACACCTCTGCCTCATTCTTTCTGAAGATGTGAGTGATATGGATGTGCTTTTGCTAAATATGACATACAGCCAAGGGTCCTCTAAGTTCGGTTCTCAACCTGTGGGTTACGACCCCGGCGGGGGCTGAACAACCAAGACACAAAGGTTGTCTAAAGCCATTGGAAAATGTTATTTATTTGGAATTACAGTTTTGAAGTAGCCACCGAAATTGTTTTTTGGTTTGGGGTCACTGCAACATGAGGAACTGTATTGCGGGGTAAAGGCATTAGAAAGGCTGAGAACCACTGTTCTAGAAAGAGCTTTTCTCTGGATGGTTTCAGAGGAAAGGTTCTTTCCAATTGCTGAGGCACAATAGCTAACACCCACAACTCTAAGGAGGAAAGATTTGTAGAGGTTCGGTCCATCATTGGCTGGCTCCAAGGTACGGTGGCATGGTCGAGGCAAAGAGTTCAAGGGAGAAGGGAGGGAGATAGACTCTTGTAGGCCACGCCTTCAGTGACTTATCTCCACTCAATATCATATTTGGCTATAAACTCACCAGTGATGTAATCTACTGAGTGTCACCCCTCCCATGATGTAATCGCATTCCCATGAGGCTTTGAGGGGACGTCCACATAAACATGTAACAGACTCTGGGTTAGATCTGTCACCAGTGGAGCCACCAGATGTCCCTACTGGTTGGGCCACTGCACTAGGGAGGGAGGCCTTGGAAGAGGAAGCACAGTAGTTTTGAGTTTTCCTTGGTCTAGAAAGGGTCTCCTTCTTCTTCTTCTTCCTCCTCCTCCTCCTCCTCCTC
>PVJA010021275.1:0-15549 GCA_004027025.1 Myocastor coypus
ACAAACAAATTATCCAATGACAGCTCTTGGAACTTGAGAGTTTGGAACCTAATATTCTTCATAATCTCTCCTAAATACTTCTTCAGACTTATTTTTTGGCTCCAGGGATTGAACTCAGGACCTTATGCTTGCCACGCAGACGCTTATGCCACCCTACTATTTCCTAGGCTGTGTTTGTCTGTTTCTTGAGACAGGATCTTGCCAAGTAGTTAAGGCTGGTCTTGAACCTGCCATGTAACCCAGGTTGGCCTCAAACTTGCAACTGTTTGGACATGGTGGCACACATCTGTAATTCTAGCACTTGGGAAGCTGAGGCAGGAGGATAACCACAAGTTCAAGGCCAGCCTCAGCTGCATAGTGAGTTTAAAGCAAGCCTGAACTACATAATGAGACCCTATCTTTTTTTTTTTTTTTTTTTCTGCCTAGCCTCCTGGATGTTGAGATTATAGGTGTACCACCACAGCAGACTCTTCCAGCTTTATTTTGGACAATACACCCCCCCTTCCCTCCAACTATTTTGTACAATTTCTTGAGCATCCTATTTTCTCTGTCTACCTTAGATCTTTGAACATACTGAGTTCTTTTTTTTTTTTAATTTTTAAATTTTATTTATTTATTTTTTCTTGTTTCACAACCTTTGTTTATTCATTCATTTTTATGGCCGGCTCAGCCTGCTCCAAGGGCAGGGCTGGCGCAACATGTGGTGCCGGGGATTGAACCATGGTCCCTGAAGCCACCCAAACTTCCCAAGCAGGTGTTTTAGACCACTGAGCCATCCCGCTAGGCCCCCATACTGAGTTCTTTGGATCAAGTCTCTTCTGTGCTGCCCTCACTCACTGGATTCACTCAATCATTCATTTATTAATAGCTATATATTAAATTAGGCATGGCCACAGTGGTGCATACCTGTTATCTTAGCTACTGAAGCAGCTGGGGTAGGGGGGTGGTAAATTTTAAGCTCAGCCTGGGCAATTTAATGATTTAGTTCTCCCTAAAGAACTAAACCTGTTTCAAAATACGATATAAATAATCCAAACAAGTAAACAAGCAGGGCTGGGGAAAAAGCTCAGTGGTGGCAGAGTTGCTCAGCATGCATGTGCCGTGGGTTCAAACTCCAGTACTGCCCCTCCCTCAAAAAACATCAACCATGCACACTATGAAATAGGGATGTGACAGTGAGGGCTTCCTTCTCATGGAGCTTACATCCTCATAGGGGAAAGAAAATCATCAGATAAAGACAGGAACTGAGTGTGGTGGCACAGCTGATTGTCGCAGCTACTTGGGCAGCTAAGGCAGGAGGACCTCAAGTTTCAGGTCAGCCTGGCCAGTGTAGTGGCAATTAGAACAGATAAATACATAGAAAGGGCCATCCCAAAAGGCCCACACAGTGACCAGAGCCATGCAACGACCAGGTAAAAACACTCTTAACCAGCGTCCATCCCCCGAGCTACAGCTGCAACTCCATTTGCCATCCCACCATCCTGACCAGGCTGCATGGTGGCCAGGTAAAGACTTTCCCAGCCCGTGTCCATCCCCCCAGCTCCAGCTGTGATTCTATCCACCATCCCAACTGGGCCGCGTGATGACGGCCAGGCGCTAACTGCATAATGTCACCAAAGTACAGAGATCACTGCTATAAAAAAATGGTAAAGACAAGGAGCAAGATCCAATCTCAGGTCCTGAGTCCACCCAAAATAAATACAGGAGACACTGCCATGGAAGAAAATAGGAATCATGCAGCTGAAACCTCTGAACTGGTAGCATCTGAGGTAGACAGACAAGTGCAGAAACATACAGAGCAACTCAGATGACAGATAACATCTGAAGTAAAAAAGGAAATGCATGAATTGCACTTTTTTTTTTTTTTTGTAGGACTGGGAATTGAACTCAGGTACATGTGTTTGCCAGGCAAGCGCTTATTCTACTGAGCTATCTCCCCAGCCCCTGAAATGCATGAATTAATAGACTCTGAAGTGGAAAAACAATGGCAGAAACATATAGAGGAAACCAGAATAGAAATAACCTCTGAAGTTAAAAAAGACATCTCTAGGGGCCAGGGAGATAGCTCTCTGACACAAGTGCCTGCCTGGCAAGTGCAAGGTCATGAGTTTGAACCCTGGTCCTGAAAAAAGAAAAAAAGATATCTCTAAATTAATATCATCTAAAGTAGGAGGAGGGCTGGGGAGATAGCTCCATGGCACAAGTGCCTGCCTGACAAGCGCAAGGTCATGAGTTTGAACCTTGGTCCCACAAAAAATAAATAAATAAATAATAAAGTAGGGGAATAGGCCAGGCGTGGTGGCACATGCCTGTAATCTCAGCACTTGGGAGGCTGAGGCAGGAGGATCTATGTGAGTTTGAGACCAGCCTGGGCTACAAAAGTGAGCTCAAGGCCAGCCTGAACTGCATAGCAAGACCCTGAGGCAAAAAGACAAAATAAGTAAATAAAGTAGGGGAACAACTTAAGAAAGGTAGAGAGAAGAACAGCAGAAATAATCTCTGAACTAGAAAGAGAAAGGATAACTACAATGAGAGTCTTCAGTACTATTAAAGACATTGAGGAGCCCGGTGGGATGGCTCAGTGGTCTAAAGCGCCTGCTTGGGAAAGCTTAGGCAGCTTCAGGGACCACGGTTCGATCCCCGGCACCACATGCTGTGCCAGCCCTGCCCTCAGGGCAGGTTGAGCCAGCCCTAAAAATAAATAAATAAACAAACAAAAGTTCTGAAACAAGAAAAAATAAAAAATTCTTAAAAAAAATAAAGACATTGATAAAAAATTAGAGGAGAATAGAAAAATGATGGATTCCCTGATGGAGCAATATAAGAAAGAAGTAGGTTGCATGAAACAGTTTCAAAGAGATACACAAGAAAATAAAATCTCAGGGGCTGGGGAGATAGCTCAGTAGAATAAGCGCTTGCCTGGCAAAGTCAAGGACCTGAGTTCAATCCCCAGTTCCACAAAAAAAAAAAAAAAAAAAAAAAAAAAAAAAAAAAAAAAAAAAAAAAAAAAAAAAAAAAAAAAAAAAAAAAAAAAAAAAAAAAAAAAAAAAAAAAAAAAAAAAAAAAAAAAAAAAAAAAAAAAAAAAAAAAAAAAAAAAAAAAAAAAAAAAAAAAAAAATTAAAAAAAAATAAAATAAAATCTCAATCACAAGCTGGCAAAAATGTATGAATGAAAGTGAAGATAGAGTCTCAGATCTTGAAGACACAGTCACAGCTAGTGAAGAAGTAAGAAAGGATCTCTTTTTTTTGTTGTTGTTTTTGTTTTTGTTTTTTTGAGACAGGGTCTTGCTATGCAGTTCAGGCTGTCCTTGAGCTCACTTTTGTAGCCCAGGCTGGTCTCAAACTCACACCAATCCTCCTGCCTCAGCCTCCTGAGTGCTGGGATTACAGGCGTGAGCCACCATGCCCGGCAAGAAAGGATCTCTTAAAAATAACTAGGATACAGGAAAACATAATTCAACATCTGCAAGATGATGCAAAAACGAACAATGTGAGATTAATAGGAATCAAGGAGAGAAAGAAGAAGTTGACACAAATGATATAAAAAGAATACGGGCAGAAGTAATAGCAGAAAACTTCCCAAATTTGGGAAAACAATCAGACATTCAGGTAACTGAAGCATATAACATCAACCCAACTAAAAACATACCCAGACATATAATAGTCAAGATTCCAGAAAGTCAGTGGAAGAATAATATACTAAAAGCTGCTAGACAAAAGAAACAGATCACATTTAAAGGAAAACCCATCAAAATAACAGCAGATTTCTTCACAAACCATGAAATCAAGAAGAGCATGGAGCAGAATGCTTCAAGTCCTCCATGAAAACAAATTCCAGCCCAGACTGCTATACCCGGCAAAACTCTCTTTCAGGTATGAGGGAGAAGTGAAATACTTCCACGACAAGGAACAACTAAAGAATTTCATGGCATCAATATATAGAGAGAATTAGGGATGTGGCCCAGTGGTAGTGTGTTCCCCAATACTGAACAAAAAGAAAGAATGAATGAGAAGAAAGAAAAGAAGGAAGGAAAGGGAGCAAGCAAGATGGGTAGGGTAAAGTAACACGTATTATGAAGAAAGTAAAATGAAACTTAAAGTTAGGGACTACTTTAGGGAGACAGTCAACAGGCCTCTGAGAAAAGTGGCTGTTTAGATAAATCCTGGATGATGCAAATGGTGAAAACCAGTCCAGGGCCTTAGGGAGGAGGAGTCCAAGCAATCCGGATAGTGCTGGAAAGCCCAGGGTCCCCAGCATGGCAGCACCCATCTGTAATCCCAGAACTCTGGCAGGAGGACCATAGTCTGTAGCCCAGCTGAGTGACACCTGGGTAGACACTGTCTCTACTACAGTGTTCAAAGGAGCTTGGCATGTAGCTCAGTGTGAAGACCTGGAGTTCAAGCCCCAGTAAAACACACACACACACACACACACACACACACACACACACACACCCCTAGGGTGGGGATGAGATTCACTGGTAGAGGACCAGATGGAAGGTCTGATTCATTGGAATCAATGACATGGCATTGTAAGCTAAGTCTGAGGGATAAGCAAGGGCCAGATTGTGGAGGGCATTGTGAGCCAGGGTAAGGCATTTCTATTTTATTTTATTTTTTTATTTATTATTTTTTTTTAATTTTATTTATTATTTTTTTGTTTCAGAACCCTTGTTTGTTTATTCTCTCATTTTCATGGCCAGCTCAGCCTGCCCCGAGGGCAGGGCTGGCACAGCATGTGGTGCCTGGGATTGAACCACAGTCCCTGAAGCCGCCCAAGCTTTCCCAAGCAGGCGCTTTAGACCACTGAGCCATCCCGCCAGGCATTTCTATTTTAATCTAAAGTATAGATTGGAACTGTGTGTGGGGACAGGGCACGATTTATATTTTATAAGAGTTATCCTTGGCTGCCATAGGAATGGAAATGGGAAGAAGCAAGCGTGGGAACAGAAAGCTATTCAGAGATTGATGTGCTGGCCCAGCAGAGGGGGGCAGTGGTTAGACCAAGGTGCTGATGGAATGCTGGAGAAAGTAGATGAGATATACTGTGTTATGGACGCAGCTTGTTAGACCTTGCTGATAGTAATGAGCAGGGTGAGAGAGAGACAGAGAGAGAGAGAGAGAGAGAGAGAGAGAGAGAGAGAGAGAGAGAGAGAGACTAAAACAAAGCATAACTTCTAAGCCAGGCACTACGGGTGCATAGTTATAGTTCTCAAACTTGGGAAGCTGAGGCAGGAGGACCTGAGCCTGGGATACCTAGCAAGACTCTATCGTGAGCTGGGCATTGTGGCACATGCCTAAAATCCCACCATTTGGGAGGCTGAGGCAGGAGGATCTATGTGAGTTTGAGATCAGCCTGGGCTACAAAAGTGAGCTCAGGGGTAGAATGTTGGCCCAAATCACACAACACCTTGGCATCAATTTCCCAACACTGTAATGATAAACAAACATTTCTAGACAATGGATTTGGATAGTAACTCAGTATGTTTTGAATCATTTTCCAAGATTAGAAAAGGAGTACTGGTGTGGTGGCAATGTACACTTGTAATCCCAGATGAGGCAGGAAGATCGATATGAGTTTGGGGCCAGCCTGGGCTGCATAAGTGAGTTCAAAGTCTGCTTATACAACATGATGAGACTTTGTCTCAATAAATCAAAATGGGCTAGGGAGATAGCTCAGTAGAATAATCACTTGCTTGGCAAGCACAAGGGCCTGAGTTCAATCCCTGGTTCTGCAAAAAAAAAAAAAAAAAAAAAAAAAAAAAAAAAAAAAAAAAAAAAAAAAAAAAAAAAAAAAAAAAAAAAAAAAAAAAAAAAAAAAAAAAAAAAAGCAAAGCAAAAATATTAGAAAAGAAATCTACTTGAGGTCAAGGGTACAGCTCAGGGGCACAGTGTCTGCCTGGCAAGCACAAGGTCCTAAGATAAATTCAAGAAAAGAAAGAAAGAAAGAAAGAAAGAAAGAAAGAAAGAAAGAAAGAAAGAAAGAAAGAGAACCTACTTGCAGAAGGTAGACACATATCAAGAATCTATAGGGGCCAGGGCTGGGAAGATAGCTTAGGCAACTGCAGGGACCACAGTTCTATCCCTGGCACCACATGCTGTGCCAACCCCACCCCAGAGCAGGATGAGCCAGTCATAACATAAATAAATACAGTTAAAAAAAAATCTAGCCACGCGTGGTGGTGCACGCCTGTAATCCCAGCACTTAGGAGGCTGAGGCAGGAGGATCCATGCAAGTTTGAGACCAGCCTGGGCTACAAAAGTAAGCTCAAGACCAGCCTGAACTGCATAGTGAGACCCTGTCTTAAAAAGACAAAAAAAAAAAAAAAAAGCTGGGTGTGGTGGCTCACGCCTGTAATCCCAGCACTCAGGAGGCTGAGGCAGGAGGATTGGTGCGAGTTCGAGACCAGCCTGGGCTACAAAAGTGAGCTCAAGGCCAGCCTCAACTGCATAGCGAGACCCTGTCTCAAAAAGACAAAAAAAACAAAAAACAAACAAACAAAAAAAACTATGGGGGCCAGCTGGGGCTACATTATCTCCAAAACCCCAAAAATGTCTACATAGGAGTCAGGCATGGTGGCACACTGGGGAGACTGAGACTAGAGGATTATAAATTCCATATAAGCCTAGACTACATAATGAGTTCAAGTCCACCCTGGAAGGTATAGCAAGACTTTGTCTTACCCACCCTCTGTTAAAGCCATACAGAGATGTCCACTATGAACTTTTCCATGAAGCTGCTCCATGAAGGTATGTACCTGAAAGCATTTCATTTAGGCAAGGACTAGAAAGAAAAGGATCATAGGCCTGATAAAATTACCCAGTCTCTGGGCCAGATACATATGGTGGCAACACCTGGGAAACTGAGGCAGAAGGATTTCTAGGAGTTCAAACTATATAGTGAGACTCTGACAAGCTTCTGTCACTGCCCCCTTTCCACATATCTCTCGGGTTGCTCTATGCTTCCTATCTCAGCAGAATCAAGCCAATTTCTGCCCTTTACGTCTTGTTCTCTGTATCCAGAGAGCAGGGGCTGTGGTTGTCTGATTCCTTTTTGACCTACCAGCATTGAGCTCAGTGCTGATGTGGTACGGGCACTGAAGGGGTGGTGAAGGAGTGTCATCCCCTGGTGTGGCTGGGAGACTGTGCCCACCTTCCCAGCTGGAGGACCAGGTTGGGACACCACACAGACCTGCTGGTAAGAAGTTGTTTTGGGGGCCAGGGAGATAGCTCAGTAGAATAAGCACTTGCCTGACAAGCACAGGGTCCTGAGTTCAATCCCTGGTACCTCAAAAATAAATGAATGAATGAATGAGTAAATAATAAAAAAGAGAGAGAAGTTGTTCTGTGCCTCTGAGACTTCAAGGAGAGTGCTGTGATAGATATGAGATTTCAGGGCCACTTGTGCTGGAGGGAGGGAGCAGTGGCCTTTGCCAAGTTGCTGAGATGGGATGTGGTGTCTTGGGGGTGGATCCCCAGCCCTGCCAGGTGTTGCAGGAGGCAGTCTTTTTAAAGTGTCTGTCCCTTCTGTCATCCAGTAACTCCTCAAGGACAGAAACCTGATTGAGTTCACTTCTGTCTTCCCAGCAGAACTGAGAACTCTCCCAAGGACATAGCATTCCTTAAAAAAAGAAAAACAAAAAAAAAAACACTGAAACAAATCAAAGCCCAGTAGCCCAAGGTGACTTGGTGGCTGCTAGCTGCAAACACTCTGGCAAATCTCTCCAGTGGCAATGCTGTTGCCGCCAGAGACTCAGCCTTGGGGTGCCTGACTGAATGTCCTAAATCCAAAAGTTCCTGGAAGCTCCACCTTCTTGTAGTGTGAATAATTCAGAACTTGTCAGATCTGGGAAGGGCACCGAGCTCCTGCAGCCCTCAGCACAGTGGTCAGGCCCTCTGGTTTCTTAGCTTGTTTAGCAGCCCTTTCCCAAGCCTCCAGCTAAGCCTCTCACACAGGGCTCTGTTCTTACTGCTCTTGGTCCCCGTGGAGACCTCATCCAGCTCTCCATGCTCTTCCATGTCCCAGCCCCATGATCCATGTTTCTCTCTCCAGGTGAGCACCGTGGCACTGCTTATAGGCTGAAAGCACCTCTGCAGTCTTATACCTCTGTGCCTTTTAGCCAACAGGAACTTTAAAATTTATTATTAGTAGTATTATTTATTTATTTATTTATTTATTTTTCTGCAAAGCTTTATTCCACAGGGCCTCAGTCCTTCCTGGCAGCTGCCTTCCTCATGGAGGCCAGGATGTTGCTCAGCTCCTCATGCTTCCTCTTGGCTCAGGTGTGCATCCCCATCCTTTTTTTGATGAACTTGAGGGGCATATGTCTTTGGAGACTTTGAGCAGCTCCATGGTGTGCTCCTCATAGTGGGTGAAGCCACACACCTCCTGGATCGTGTCCGGCATGAACTTGGTGTGTTTGGTGAGGCATCCACAATGACAGCTATGCCTTGGTTTGCTCACATTCTTAGTCAACTTGTGGCCCTTGCTGAGGTCCACAGCCATGGGATAGCGGAGGGCCATGGCTACTGTTCTTCAATGGTTGCTGTGGCTGAAGGATTATTATTAGTATTAGCATTATTTGAGACAGGGTCTTGCTATGCACTTCAGACTGGCCTTGAACTCAGTAGGTAGCTCAGGATGGTAGAAATCATGACAATCCTCCTGCCTCCACCTCCAAAGTGTAGGTATGACAGGCATGTGTCACCGCACTCAGTTGAAATTTATTTATTTATTTTGTCTTTTTGAGACAGGGTCTCGCTATGCAGTTCAGGCTGACCTTCAGCTCACTTTTGGAGTCCAGGCTGGTCTCAAACTCAGAGATCCTCCTGCCTCAACCTCCCAAGTGCTGGGATTATAGCTGTGCGCCACCATGCCCGGCTGAAATTTATTTTTAATTGATGAAGATACGAAGAGTTAGCACTTACAGCATGCTTGCCTGTGTGTGTGTGTGTGTGTGTGTGTGTGTGTGTGTGTGTGTGTGTGTAATGCTGGGGACTAGATTTCGCTAGGCCAGTACTTTACTGATGAGCTATACCCCCACTCCAACATGATCATTTTTTTGTTTTCTTTTTTTGAGACAGAGTCTTGCTTTGTAGCTCAGGTTGGCCTTGAACTCATCGTGTAGTCCAGCCTGGCTTTAAACTGATGACGATCTTCCTGTCTCAACCTTTCAAATATGCTCCATCGTGCAGAATTTCTTTTTTAAAGAAAATAAAATGAAAACAATAAAAACAATACC
Source organism: Myocastor coypus (assembly GCA_004027025.1). NCBI lineage: Eukaryota > Metazoa > Chordata > Mammalia > Rodentia > Myocastoridae > Myocastor > Myocastor coypus. Next base: position 9,243 of record PVJA010021275.1, read on the forward strand.
GAGAATTGGGCATGGTGATGGATGCCTCTAATCCTAGCACTTGAAAGGCGAGGCAGGAGGATCAATGTGAGTTCGAGACCAGCCTGGGCTACAAAAGTGAGCTCAAGGCCAGCCTGAACTACATTGTGAGACCCTGTCTCAAATGACAAAAGAAAAAAGAAAAAACATATTGAATTTCAAATCAAAATGATAGGAAATTAACAATCAATACTGTATTGCATATTGTTATCTTTAAAGTGGTCAGTTGGATTTATCCTACTGGTTGCAAATGACAAGGTTTCTTTCACTTTTAAAGATGAGTCATATTCCATGGTCCCATAGGAACTTTAGAATCAGGCTACAGAACTTTCCTGCAGGCTTCTATGAACATATCCTACATAGGAACATCTATACCTAAGATTATAATTGTTGATCTTTGTTTTTGTTTGTTTGTTTGTTTGTTTGTTTGTTTTTGAGAAAAGGTCTTGCTATGCAGTTCCAGCTGGCCTTGAGCTCACTTTGGTAGCCCAGGCTGGTCTCGAACTCACACCGATCCTCCTGCCTCAGGCTCCCTAGATGTCTTGAGAGGCAGATGGGCATGGTGGCATATATCTGTAATTACCAGGAGGCTGAAGCAGGTGGATTGCAAATTCAAGGCCAGCCTGGACAACTTAGCAAGATCTTGCCTCACTTTCCCAAACAAAAAACAAAGAAAAAAGGAAAAAAAAAAAAAATCTCAGGAGGATCTCAGAAATCTGTGGGGAGTCAAAAGACCTGGGTTCTTTGTTGTGGCTTGCAACAGAATAGAGCAATGATTAGAGCATGAGATTTGGCAGGAGAACCAGGTCCAACACTAACTTGTTTTGTGGGCTTTAGTAAGTCCCTTTACATCTCAAAGTCTTGTTTCCTTATATGTATAACGAAGATATTAAAATACCTGCTGCAAGGGGTTTGGGCAAGTATTTAATGGCAAGATATCATAAAATGCCCAAAGTACTGATAGCAAGTAGTGGTTCTTTCTTTTATTTAATGTGAGAGGTTGAATGTAAACAGAAACCTAGCAGATTAAAAAACACACCTTCCCCTTCCCACTGTCCTATCATGGTACAGAGCCTTAATGCCTTGTATGTGTGTGTACATGCATATGCTAGGGAGGAATCTATAGTCTTGTGCAAGCTTTGCAAAGGTTGTGCCGCTGTAATGCACCCTGGCCTATAGGCCCTGACTCATGTGGTACCTGCTGATGAGCTACATTAACTCTTCTACTTTGATACCTTTCTTGGCTATTCATGATGACAAAATTTAGGCCAAATTTTTCAGTATTAAGTTTAGGGCATCTGTAAATTGTGCCAAGACACATTCTTCTCTAACCATTATAGTGAAAAACAGCCAGGCAAGTGGAATTAAAAACAAGGGTCTGCACTGGGTGTGGTGGTGCACACCTATAATCCCAGAAGTTGGGAGGCTGAGGCCAGAGGTTGTGAGTTCCAGGCCAGCCTTAGCTATACAATGAGTTCACTATAGTTAGCTACATAGAGACCATGCCTCAGAAGACAGACAGACAGACAGACAGACAGACAGACAGACAGACAGATAGACAGACAGACAAAAACAGGAAAACAGGGGTCCATTCCTGGGGTCATCCACTAGTCGCTCAACCTCAGTTCTGCATTTATAGATGAAAGATCATAAGCTGTCTCATGGTATACACTGACTTCTAGCCATCTGTCTTTTTTGTGTGTGTGCAAGGTCTCTGTATTAGTTACTATTCTATCATTGCTGGGACAAATACCAGGCACACAAGCTTAGGGGAGGAAAGGTTTATTTAGCTCACAGTTACTGGAGGTCTCATAATTTAAAGCAGCCTGATTTATATAGCAAGACCTCGAGACCACACCCCTGTGGCCAGGATGATTCGCTCCATACCTCCCAGAGATCGCCCCTGTGGGGGGGACCTCTGACAGCTTGTGCTGTTTAAGGGTTTATGCCTCTCTTGGCCACACCCATCAAGCCCCATCTGCTCCTTTGGCCCTGCCCCTCGAGCCCATGCTTGTCAGCCCCATGATTTACATGAGGCTTTGTGGGGACATCTGGATACAAACCATAACAGTCTCACTATGCAGTTCTTTTTCTTTAAATTAATTAATGTATATATATATATATATATATATATATATATGTATATATATGTATTTATATGTATTTTTTTTTTTTTTTGAGACAGGGTCTCATTATGCAGTTCAGGCTGGCCTTGAGCTCACTTTTGTAGCCCAGGCTGGTCTCGAACTTGCACTGATCCTCCAGCCTCCCAAGTGCTGGGATTACAGGTGTGCACCACCACGCCCGGCTTTTATTTTAAATTTAACAATGGTTATATTACATACTTTCATCATCGGATCAGTTCAGATTAATAGATAAGACTGATCAAAACAAACAACACTTTTAATAAACATTATTATTTTTTTAACAGTTGACACACTGCATATTGTCCTCACAATAGTTATACAGAACAACACTGCGCAGCTCTGATTCATAGTGATCCTCCTGTTTCCTGCCTCGAAAGTGGTGGAATTACAGGTGTGCACCACCATGCCCAGACTCCACTGCTGGAGCAACCCAGAGAACTGGCCAGGTTGGCAGGCAGGGCCAGGAATCGAACTCTAGCGCCTGAGCTTCCCTAAGCAAGCAGTTAGTCCACTGAGCCCGGCCATTCGTCTTGCTGGTCTATTAGCCCACTGGAATCAGTGGGTATAGGGATCAGATACATCTTGCTCTTTCTTGTATCTCTAATACCCAGCACGGAGCCTCGCTCATGGTAGATAGTCAGTACAAGTTTATTGAATGTATGAATTTTTAGATTTGACATTAAACAGGGAAATCACTTTAGGCCATTATCAGGAGACCTTCCCAAATAACAGTTGTTTGTGTGAAGATTCTGGAGTGATTTAGACAAATTCCTTTCCTGCACATGTTCATGGAGATGCAGGTGTGTGTGGGTGTGTGTGTGTGTGGGGTATGTTGCTTTGTTGTCCAGGTTGGCCTTGAACTCACTGCGGTGTGTAGCATAGGCAATCCCTGCTTCAGCCTCCAAATACTTGTACTGGAATTACTGGCAGTGCTGGCCCATGTTCACTTTTCTGTACCATGACAGGAAAAAGAGTACCCTTGAACTTTTTTTTCTTTTTTCTGGAACTGGGTATTGAACTCAAGCCCTTGAGCTTGCCAGGCAAGGGCTTATTCCACTGAGCTATGGATATCCTTTGTTCCCCTGAGCTATCTCCCCAGCCCAATCCCTGGATTTTATTATATGTATCACTAGCTCATATATTCAGATGGAGTTTAATAAATGTTCTGTCAGTGAATGAAGCTTCTTCCAATACTCCACCAAGAGCTGGCTATGTCTAATCTGGGAGTGTGAGCTCCCAGCCTGAGGCCTGTTTTCCCACTACCCTTTTTATCTGTGAGGAATATGGAGCGGCCTTCAGGTTTTTCCTGCATTCAGCTCCTGCAGAGAGCTCTCCACAAGGGGACCCAGGAGAGGAGACAAAATGCGGGTGTAGGGAAAGTGGGCAAAAGGAGGGGCAGGCAAATGTTATACCAGAACTGGCTCCCGGCAGAGGCAGCAGGCAGCCCAGAGGGCGACTCTGGGCCTGGCTGTGGAGCGTTCGCAGAGGGCGGGCGGCGGGCCGGCCGGCCCGGGTCTGCGAGCGGCTGGCAGCTCGGGGCGCAGAGGTTGCCCAAATCGAAGGAGGGGAATGTTAGGGTGTCAATTGGCCTGGGGGACCATAGGTCCGCGGAGGAAGAGTGGCGGAGAGCTGGGCCGGCAAAGAAAGGCGCCTGGGGGCAGCAAGACGACGCGGGGTCAGCGGAGAGGGGAGCAGGCTATGAACCATCGGAGGGCATGAAGGCAAGAGGCGGGGTGCAGGGCGGCGAGCGCGCCTGCGGGGCGGGGGGCGGTGTCGGCGCTAGGGGCGGGGGAGCGGGTTGGGCGGCTGCGCCGGCTCGGCTTCTGCTGCCGCCGCTAGGGCGCGGGGGGCGGGGGGCTCGGCGCTGTGAGCTCGGCCATTGTGGGAGCCGCTCCCCTCGGCCGCGCCGCGTTCCCGACGGGCGCGCCCCGCCGCCGCCGTCTCTGGTCTGTCTTCCTCCCGCTCTGGCTCACAGGGTAAGGCGCGGGAGCTGCGCGGGATCGGGGCTCCCTGTCTGGCGCGTGGGATGGGCGACGCGGTGGGGCTCGGTGAGCATCCGCGCGGGGCGGCCGCGCCCAATTCGGGCGCGGGCGGCAGTGTACAGCGGGGTGACGGACCCGGCAGTCGCTGTCCGGCTTTGCACCTGCAGCCCCGCGCCCAGGAATGCAGCGCGCGCTGAGCTGGGTACCCTGGCAGGCTTCGTGAGAAGATGGGGCACGGAGCCTTGTCGGGGCCCAGCAGAGAACCCGAAGGATCAGGCAGGACCCGACGCAGAAGGTCGCCGGCGGCCCTGGGACTCGGTGGTGGCCCCGGCGCCGAGTAGGTCCTCGGGCATGCGTCCCCGCTCTTTGTCAGCCGCGCGCGGCGAGCACGCGGACCCACCCGCGCCACCGTCTCGCGGGCGCTCCCCTCGCCGCGTTGTGGGGAAGGGGATGGGACGAGGTGTGGAGGCCGCCGCGAGCGAGCGCCAGGTCAAGCCCCTCGCAGACTCCGCCTGCGGCTTTTGGGATGGCTTGGGGACGTGGGGGCGCACTCGGTTGAACGGGGATTGATGGAATGACCTGGGTGACTGAAAGGGGACAGGAGCCTTGAGGTCGAACAGGTGCGTGCGTGTGCGTGCGTGTGTGTGTGTGTGTGTGTGTGTGTAGACCGAGCCAGGCCGAGGAGACGATTGCTCCCTGGGAGGCCCTGGCTCAGCGGGTCTTTGTAGTAAAATGGGCGTTTGGGAGGGGAACGGGCGGCTCTGGAATGAAGCAGGTGATCTGAAAGGGGGAACATTTCCTGCCAGGGGTGGAAGGTCAGATAGAAGCACTGCTTTTGCAGATGTTGAGGCTGGGGTTTCAGAACCTGACTTGGGTGTAGGAGCTGGGAGGTGGACACCAGAAGGTAAAGGGGGGGGTGCTAGGATAAAGGGCAACGCTGTGCCAGGTCCCCATTGCTTTCCTCTCCATCTCTACCAGAATCTCCTCCCGGTGCTCCCTTGGAAGGGGGCCCCATTGCCACTGGCTCTTGGTCGGGAGGACTGTCCTGTTAGGGCTGTGTTTACTGCCTTAGGATTCAGAGAGGCTTTTTGCATCTTTTGGTATTTCTTTTGTTATCTCTGTGAGTTCTGTGTTCTTTCTGGGCATCTGCCAGTGACCTAGGAGGCTCTCTCTACCCCTTGCTGCCTCCAGGCAGAGATTCCCAGAATCTTGTAGGAGCCGTGCCAGAGATCCATGGAGTCCAGCCATTTAGTCCACCTCCCTGTCCCCACACAGCCCGTTGTGCAGGTTTTTTCTATGATATCTTCAGGCCGGTGAAAGATGCTTACCTGGGCTGGGTTTGGGGTCCTAGGAAGGCTGACAGCTGCAGGTGTGCATCATCTCAGCTCTGATGGAGCTTTTCGGGTGGTGGGCTATGTAAGCAGATAGTTTTGGGAAGTGAGCTTGGCCTGGCTGAGGGAAGGGTGCCCAGTCTGGCTGGTGGATCCCAGCTGGCCTCAGAAGATTGTGTTTCCATTCAACCGCCTCCACTAGTTAAACTGACCAGAAAGACTGATCGTACCACCTCCCACCCCCACATGTGCAATTTATTCCCATATCAGCCCTTGGATTGAGCCATGAATATTTTAACTAATGCCTGCTATGTGTTATGCCATGTATGGCAGCAGCCTATTTCACTGTGTTCTTAAAATATCACCTAAGGTAGAACATCACCCCCATTTTGCAGATGACAAAACTGAGTCCCTGAGGAGCAGAGTGACTAGCGCTTGACCACACCAACTGTAAGTGACCAAACCTGAACTTATACCTAGGTGTTTTAAGTTGAGTACTTTGTGTAATATGTCTCCTGGAGAAACGCAGGGATTTCTGTTTATTCTAGCTTGTGCTTTGTTTTATGCCTGCCACTGAGTTCTTGTTTTAGCTTTTTGACAGTATGTTCCATCTATTGACCTATTTTGTTCTTATAGAATTCCTGGGAGCTAAGCAAAGGGGAATGTAGCATTAGCTGTTGTTCATTGGGTTTTTACTGGGCAGCTAGCAGTGTTAAATAGTTTAAGTGTAGAAACTCACATAGTCCCCAGGAATAGCCCTGTGAGGTTAGGTGCTATCATTATCTCCATTTTGCAGAAGAGTGTACTGAAGCTAAAAGGATTAAAGGCT